>VANL01000660.1:0-26416 GCA_006352455.1 Brachionus sp. 'Tiscar'
AAATAGTTAGCGCAAGAACGTTGAACATTTTTAAGTCGAAATTAGATGCTTGGCTTGTGAAAAAAGAAGCGACTGCTGTAGCTCATTAGAGCTCTGCTCTGGTATTTTTTTTCCGAGTTGCAGTTCATATTACTACTACTACTACTAACTTATTTCTGAAATGTACTGTAGATTTAAATAAAATTTTTAATAGAATAGGCCATTTTTTTTAAGCAATCAAAAAAAATTATAATAATTGAATTTATTTTAATTTTATTGAAAATAAATCGTCCATTAATTAATTCAATAATTCCAAGAATGGCTGAAACTAATGCGACCATTAGTGATAATAATGGAATATATCTATTGATTAAAGCTAATTTTCTTCTTTGAGCTTTTATGAGATAACAAAATGAATTAAATAAAATATTTCTAATTTACAATGATGATTTGAGTTATAATTTTTTTTCTAAATTTAAAAATTATATGACTTATTATTTTTTAACTTTTTATTTTACATTAAATGAATCGATAAAACGATCAATCTAGAAGTTTAAATTCTTAAAAATTTAGTTAATATGGTAAATTTAGAATTTGGATGACTGTGAGTTAAACTTGAAAACATTAAAATCCATTTGAAACAAACAATTTAATTAATAAAAGCAAAGCATTGTACATCAACCTATTGTTTAAACAAACCAAATAATCTTTTTTCTAAATAATCATGATTCAAATCATCATTGTAATATATAAAAAATTATAATTTACTTTTTACATGATCCAAAAAATTTTTTTTGGAAGAATTTATACATTTTTTTGATGCGATAAGTATCAAAAAAATCAACTTAAAAATTAGCTGTTAAATGCGGGTCAAGTGTTCCTACAACTTAAAAAATAGCACTTCCAACCTTTACTATTTTTTTTTTTAAAGTTGTGAAGACTAAATTATAATTCAATAAAAATGCATAAATTTGAAAAAAAATATATTATATTTTATTTGAATGCAGAAGAAGCAAAAAAGAAGACCTGGAAGACCAAAAAAATTTAACTGACAGAAAAATTCTATTTTAGTTTTTTTTTGTGTGTAATGACTAAGTTTCATAAATTTTATTTATAGAATTTTCATTAAAAGTGTTTCGATCAGGAAATTTTTATAGGTTGTGAAAGCTAAATTTTTGGTTGTAGGTTGTAAGTTTTTTCTCGTTAAATGCATGCATTTATTAATTTTAAATATTTTTATACTTTTTTCGAATTCTTCTTTAAAATCTAGAGAAAATATTTTTAACAAAAATGAAGTGATAAAATTATAGGAATACTTGAAAAATCCTCTGCATCTTTAAATTTTTGATTATAAAATATAAAAAAATATAAAATATTTTAAAAGAGATCTTCAAAGATCACTTTTTGAAATTTGCTTTTGCATTTCTTCCAAAAGAGCAATCAAAGCTGATGAAAAAAAAATTAAGTACAAAAGCTTTTCTAAAAAGATTTAAATTACACGCATGATCTAAAAAATAAATTATTTTTTAAATTTTAAAAATTCATTTTAAAATAAATTAATTACATTGGTGATCTATTGTTAAATCATTAATCGAAATGAAAGTTAAAAATCTTGAATTTATTTATTATTTAAAAAATAAACCTTCTCTGAGTTTAACTTAATTAAAAAATTGAATTAAAAAAAATATTATAGTATAAAAGAGTACTTAGTAAGAGATTCTTCAAATCCAAATGATCTTAAAAAATAATTAATTTAAAAAATTTTTTTAAAAGAAATTTAAAAAAAAAAACTCACCTTGATGATCTTATTTTAAATAAATGATTTTTAAACCAAATTAAAAAAATTATCATTATAAAGTTAAAAGCCAAAATAAAGAATTCTTTTCCTTTGGTAAAAATGAACCAAGACTTTTTTAGCCGATTAAAAATTTAATCAAAAAAAGTAAAGGTTCTTATTTTTTATTTGCACAAGTCATCCATACTTTAGCTAAAACCATTAAACGTTACCTATATCGGTTTTCTCTAACATACAATTTTTAGATTTAACATTAATTTTTATTTAACTTTACTTGAAACAATATTTTCAATATTTTGAAGTTTTGATTCGACCATTTGGCTTTCCAAATCACAATTCGACTCTTCATTTTTAAAAAATCTTTTACATAGTTTCTTTTTTTTTTAATTTCTTACTTTCAAGGCTTTTCGAAGTTTTTGGCTTATTGCTTTCCATTTTAAATTTTTTTTTGAAATTTCAAGCATAAAATAAATCTAATTTTATTTTTTTTAACCTAAAATAGTTACTACAAAACTATGCATTTCAACTATGCATTTCAAATAAATTTTAAGTGTCTTTTCATTTGTCTTTTTTGAATTTGGTGCTAATTAATTGCTCGAAAATAAAAAAAAGATTTGACTTTGCTTGTGATATTTAAAACACTCTGATTTTTTTTAATCTTTGTTTTGAGTTTATAATCTTTTAAAATTTTGTTCGAGTCACGGCCTCTCAGAAAAATAATGAAAGGCTAAAACATTTTTAGAAAATCTAAAATTTTATAAATTAGTTCCTGAAGACGGTGGTTTTTTTTAAATACTTTGTAATCTATTTAAAGACTCTGAAGAATTTCTAATGATTAGAAAACATCTGCTAAGAGGAAGAGGATTCGAAACAAATTTTGAATTAATCCTCATCAATTAGTGTTGGGAGTCGACTTTTTTTTTCAAGTCGACTCGAGTCGATTAGAATTACAAAAGAAATTTTCTTTTAATCTGTTGTATCTAAAAATAGTTTTCCAGTTGTTTCTCATAAAAACTCATACAATTTATACAATTAAGATGATAGCTTTGAAGAAAAAAAATACCTCCCGAATCCGATAAATAAAAAAGAACACTTTCAGCTATGAATCAGGGATCGAACCAGGACTGACTGTTGCTTTTCGAATGAAAATCAGCTTCAAATATAATTTTTGAATACTAATAAATTTGAAAAATATACTTAAATATTATTTTATTTTAATTAAAAAATTGAATCTTAAAAACATTCGAATTAAAATTTGAAAAAAGAAAAATTTTTAGTCAAAAACTGAATATAATGAATATTTGATTTATTAATTGAAAAAAATAAATAGTTGAAAAATAAAAAAAATTTAATTTAAAAAATAAATTAAATTTTGATGCTATTTAGATACCAATATCGATGTCAGATTTTGGTAAGTCATCAAAATTTTTCTAATATTTTTTTTTCATGACATAAAAAAAGTTGCTCTTAAGATACTGCGAGTGAGTATAAAAAATTTTTGCTTATTTTTTTACTAAAACTTAACCGGCTCAATATTTTTAGCACGTTCTAGGCTGTATGTAAAGAATTCTTTTTTAAAGTATTTAATTTTTCGGAAGCCTTATAAAACTAACTCATAATAAATCATAAGCTGTGCAAAAAAAAAAATAGTTTAAATTAATAATTAAATGATAAATTTTTAAAATATTTTATTCAAATTTTAATATTTTTAATTTTTTTAGTTGATTTTCATTAAAGTTTAAATTGCTTTTCAAATTTAAGTTAAGTTTGAATTTTATTTTAAAAACAGGTGGTTTTCGAATTTAATTTCAAATTTAACTTAAATTCAAAATTTTATTCGAATAAATTGATTATTCAATTGCCTTTTCAAATTTTTTAATTATTCAAGTTTCAATTTGTGTGAAAAAAACTAATTCAATTTCGTCACTAAAGAAAATAGTTAATGAAGTTTTTAACATTTTATTAAAAATTCTAATTAATCTCTAAATTCTTCTTTTTCATTTTTTAAAAAAAAATCATTTTCCGCTAATTTAATATCCAAAGAACTATTCAATTTTAAACATTTTAATGAAGTATTAAAAAAATTACTTTTTTTTTTTATTTTATTAAATGAGCCTTATTTTCACATTTCCATTTATTTAATTATCAGTTCATTTTAATTTTTTATAAATATTTTTTCAAATTATGCCTCAAAGTTCAATTAAATTTATATCTGGATAATTTGGAAGGGTCCATAATAATTTTTTTTTGAGTCTGCATAGTTTTCACAAAAAAACCTGTATTAAAAAAAATTTTGATAGATCTTTGACATTATTTTGGAGAATTTGTTTCCTTATTGGTATTCAATATAATTCCATTTTTTATAAAATAAAAATATTTGAAGATCAAAATTTTTATAATTAAACTTTTAGTTTATAACCTAAAAAAAAATTATATTTTAATAAAATAAATTTGAAGTTTTTGTATTGACATTCGAATTTGTCTTTAAAAAAACCTGTTGCAAACATGAAATTAAAATAATTTTACATTAAAAAAATTTTGATTTAATATTTCAAATAGAAAAAATTTTTTATAATCATAATTCCAGGCTTAGTGTGGTGCCATTAGCCTTTACAGCTTTGAGAAAAATAATTATTCATTTGACAACTAATATTAGCAACGCTGAACAGAATTCTTCTAGAACAATTGCAACTAATTTCAAAATTGCAAGCACTTATTCGCTTCGAAATGAATAATATAATAAAATATAGCAAGCAATTTTATATTTAAAATGTAAGTAATAATGCTTTCGCTCTTATTTTCAAGAACTCTCTCACCCTAACTGCATAAACAGTCTTTTTTTTGTAGATAATTATCAGGAATGACAATGAACGAGTGTCATGAATGGAAGCCGCAGCAAGAAGGACTGCAACAAATAATCCAGTTGCTCAAAGAGTCACAATCGATCGATAATACTGTGCAGAAAAATGTACAAAAAAAACTCGAAGAGCTGAACAAATATCCGGATTTTAACAACTATTTGATATTTGTGCTCACCAAGCTGAATACACAGGACGAAGCAACCCGATCACTCAGCGGCCTAATACTCAAAAATAACGCCAAAGCATTTTTTGATAAATTTCCAGACTATTGTCAAGAATATATAAAAAACGAATGTTTGACATGCATTGGCGATCCGTCGCAGCTAATACGAGCTACCATTGGCATTTTGATAACTACTATTGTCAGCAAGAGTGGTCTAGCTACTTGGCCCCAGCTTTTGCCCAATTTGTCTCAGTTCATGGACTCGGATAACTATGCGAGCTGCGAGGGCGCCTTCGGAGCGCTTCAAAAAATCTGCGAAGACTCACACGAACAACTCGACTCAGATCCCAGTCGACCTTTGGATATTCTTATTCCTAAATTTTTAAAATATTTTCGACATTCAAATGCCAAAATAAGGTAAATTTATTTTTAGACAAAATTTTAATATTTTTCTTAATTTTGTTTATTAGATCTCATGCGATTGCCTGCATTAATCAATTTATTACGTTTAAAAGCCAAGCTTTAATGAACAACATGGATCTCTTTTTAGAAGTAAGTTTCAAAATTTTATTTATGTTTATTAATTTTAAAAAAAAATGCATAAAAAAAATAATTTTTTTCAATAAATTTTGAAAATATAATTAAAAAAAAATAGATTTCAAATTTATTTGTTTTTATGATAATTTAACATAAATTGAATTATACAATGATTGGAAATATATAAAATTATATAAAATATTCAAGTCTTATCAATTATTAATAAATTTTTTTAGGCGCTTTAATTATTCAATTAAAAATCATTAAAACTGAAAATTTTAATGATTTTTACTTGCTATGTGATATTGTGAATTGAACAAAAAATATTTTCTTTATTGAAAGAATTAAATTTTCTTAAATGAAAAATTAAAAAAAAACTGCAAACAACATTTTTTTCATGTGCCGAAACATCAACATGATTGAATTTTATTAGAGCTTTGGTTGATTAGAAAAATAATTTAAAAATTTCATTTTAGGTTAAAAAGAGTGTTCTTAGCATGTTGCATCATTTTGCAGTATTTTTTTTTTTTATTTTTAATTTAAGTAAATTTAATTCTATCAAAAAAGGAAAATATTTTTTTGTTCATTTTGTATTTAAAGTTTAAACGTTTTATTAATTAAAATTATTGATTTGAGAATTAAATCTAATTGATTAAATACTGATATTTATAATCTTCGATAAAAATTTAGTGCAAAAATTTTCACAAAAATAAAAACTCTAATTACGGGAATAATGAATGAACTACTAACTAATTTCATATTTGTTTGATTTTTGGTCAATAAAGACAAGTCCTTTTTAGTTTTTTTAACTAAAGTTTAATAAAGAAAGGTTAAATAAAAAAATGACTTGCTTTATTTTGAAAAAATTTCATTTTTTAGCATTAGAAAAAAAAAATATTCTCGGTCTTAGCTATAAAATAATTTTTCCTTTTAAATAAGCCTTTAAAAATGGCATAATCCTTTTTTTTAAAAAAAAAATTAGCTTTATGTTTTTGGTCTTTTATGTAAAAAATATCATTTAAATAAAATATTTTTATCGTTAGAAAATTAACTAAAAAATTTGGAAAAAAAATTAAAGATTTTACTTTTCATGAAATTTTTAAAAATAAATTCAAAATAGATTTGAAACTTTTTTTTTAAAATAGATAAGCAAATACTTATTATGTGAAAGATAAATGTGTTTAGTAAAAATTATGTTTCAATTTTTTATTTTATATAATTTTTACTGGGTCCATTATTTTCGAGTCCATCAGTTTTTAAAATCTGTCCGAGATGAATTCTTGTAATTTTGTCTTTGATTCTTCAAGCTACCAATATAAACAAACTCGATGAACTTCTCTAATGATTCTCTTATTAATTTTTTAGTTAAAATTGCTGAAACACTAATTTTTCATCATGTTTCTTTTAAAAGTTGTTATTGTGAAATTCAAATAAAAATGAACAAAAATACTTCCTCTCTAGATTGAAGTTTACAACAAAAAGTTTTGTCAAATTCAGTTCATAAAGAACACGATAAAATATAAATAAAGTATAAGCTTTTTTTAGATGTAATAATTTAGTTTTTCGAATAAATCATAGTAGACTCTGCGGTCTGTTACATTTCCAGAAATTTTGTAAGTAGACTTAATGAATCAATGTACCAACGTTTCCTGCACTATAATTCATTCTCAGATTTGATCCAATTGAAAAAAAATTCTTTCTTAACTTTTTAACATATAAATACCCATTTCTCATTCTTGCATTTTATAAAACTACATCTTTGATGAAACAAATTTACTTTATTGTAGCCCCTGACGAATTTAAACATCTGTATCATCTCTCCCCTTTCTCTCCTCTCAGACAATTTTTGCTGCTTTAATTTTCTTAATATCTCATCATACGTCACATGCCTGAGATGATGTATTGATTCCGTAGCCCTTCTTTGTACCACATCTAAACACTTGATATCCTTGCTTTTGTAAGGACACCACGCTTGTACTACATATTCCAAATAAGGTCCTCCATAAGTCTTGTACAATGAGTTGAGAATTTTCAAAAAGTTTAAAATTAAATTCATAAAATAAAATGATTTAGTATCTAGGAAGAACGTTTTTCTATATTGAAATATTGATATATATGCACTTGCTTTTTTTTTGTTCATGAAATTATCTTGGATAGACAATGCAATCTAAATATTAAATATTGATGCAATGGACTATAGTCTGAAGACTTCTCTAGCAATAATCGATCATTTATTTATCGAAGAAAATCATGGCCTAGTTTTTATTTTTATTTATTTTAAATGCTTTTAGTTGATTCTATTAAATTTATTGTGACCAAAATCAAATTAAATATGGAATTAAACTTAGCTTACTTTAAATTTTATGATTTATTAAATGATCTTTTAAAGATAGATTTTTATAAATAATTGTATTTTTCTTATATATATTTCTACTAACTCTTTCCGTTTAGTAAAAGCCTATCAAGTCAAATTTCTTAACTTAATAATTATTCAATTGTAAAATATACATTTAAGTGTAAGTATTGTACTCTTTTCTTTTTTTTTTCTTTTTTTAAATATACTTTAATTTGTCAATGGGACTTAAACTCAAACTTAAATAAATAAATAAAAATTAAATAGCTTTTTTTTCCTGTATTTTTTGTACTTTATGGTATTTTCATTTAACTAGGGCTTTATTCATAAACAACCACAGGGGCAGCAGCGCCATCTACTCTTCCTAAGACAGCCACACACCAACCTATTTTCTTGGTCATTGTAAAACAGCTAGCTACCATAGACGGCTTCCTTAGTAAGTCGTCTCCACCAGCCTACTAGCTGTAGCTTATTATTATTATTATTTTTGCCTGGTTCGTTTTTTTACTTTTTGTAATTTGTGGTTAATTCAATCTTTATTTTAAAAAAATTAACAGGGTCCAGAGCAGAACCGTGATTCAGGGATTCGGGTATGTTGTAGATTTGAGAACTATTAGAAAAAATAATATTAAATAATTGAACTTTTAAATAATTAAAATCTTAAATTTATTTACCATAAAGTAAAGAAAATAAGGATGGGGTCTACAAATTAATGATACCAAAAAGTACAAAAAATATTTAGTTACCAAAGCACTCTCATTGTCTATACCTGGCAGCAAGGAGCTTTAAGATCAATTTTTTTTTCCTTTGAAAAGAAATAAATACAAATCCTAATTTTATAATATGTTTGATATCAATTATATTAAGTTGCTAGTGTGTTTTGCTGGAATGAATAATGAGTATGCTGAAAAGTTTGTTTGTAATCAAAAAAATAAAAAGCAATAATTTCACAGATTTAATTTAATTTTCTAAATAAAATTTGCTAGATTTTTATTAATTTTGTCTTGCTTTTTTTTGTACTCAATTTTTCCTAAGCTTCAATTTGAGAATCTTTGCTAATTTAAAGACCAAAATAAATATCATTAAAAAAATTTTATTACAAGTGTTGATCATTTTGATGCATTTTTTTGATTTCCTCTTTGAGTGTTTAAACTCAACTATTTTTTTTTTCTCAAGAATTTATTTGTACTGGCTGATGACACAGATTTAGAGGTACGCAAAAATGTTTGCAAAGCGTTGGTAATGCTGCTTGAAGTAAAAGTGGACAAACTGATGCCGCACATGAACGCCATAATTCAGTTCATGATAATTCGAACTCAGGACGAAGATGAAACAGTGGCGTTGGAGGCCTGCGAGTTCTGGTTAGTGCTGGCCGATCAAGACATATGCTACGAGGTACTTAAACCTCATGTGAACAATCTAATTCCAGTCCTGGTCAGATGCATGAAGTATTCCGAGCTGGACATTATTTTACTCAAAGGAGACATAGAAGAAGATCAAAATGTGCCGGATCGGGAAGAAGACATTCGGCCTAGATTTCACAGAACAACTAGAATGCATGGCACAGAGCAAAAATCAGATGATCAAATGAACGAAGACGAGGAATTCGATGCAGACAAAGACGATGACTCTGTGTCTGAGTGGAATTTGAGAAAATGTTCAGCAGCTGGTCTAGATGTGCTATCAAACGTATTCCATGACGAAATACTTGAAGTGCTCCTACCAATTTTAAAAGAAACTCTATTCCATCAAAATTGGGAGATAAAAGAGTCGGGCATACTAGTTCTTGGCGCAGTGGCTGAAGGATGCTATCAGGGTCTGACTGCTCACCTAGATCAACTCGTACCTTATTTAATTCAATGTCTAGGCGACAAAAAACCTCTAGTTAGATCAATCGCTTGTTGGACCTTGAGTAGATATGCACATTGGGTTGTACATCAACCAGCAGAGACTTATTTAAAACCGTTAGTAGGAGAACTTCTTAAGAAAATTTTAGACTCTAATAAACGAGTTCAAGAAGCAGCTTGTTCGGCATTTGCCACTTTGGAAGAAGAAGCCGGATGCGAACTAGTTCCATACCTACCACAAATACTCGACTGTTTAGTCGTAGCATTCCGTAAATATCAGGCTAAAAATCTGCTTATATTGTACGATGCAGTTGGCACATTGGCCGATTCGGTCGGCTCTAATCTGAACAAGTCTGAATATATCGAAAAACTAATGCCGCCACTAATCGAAAAATGGAACTCACTTAGAGATGAAGACAAAAATTTGTTTCCTCTGCTAGAATGTTTGTCAAGTGTGGCCACTGCTCTGCAAACCGGTTTCATACCATACTGTGAACCGGTATACAAAAGATGTCTCACTTTGGTAAAACAAACTCTTGAATTGAGTGAATTGCATAGTAAACATCCAGAACAGTATGAATATCCGGACAAGGATTTTATGGTCGTTGCACTTGACTTATTGTCTGGACTAGCCGAAGGAATGGGCTCTATGATGACTCCTTTGATTGCCAACAGTGAAATTCTACCACTACTGTACCAGTCTATGAAGGTAGGAATTTTAATTTTAAAATAAACAGAACAGATAAATTTTTTTTGTGTTTTTTTTTTGAATAATTTTTTTAATTGCTGATTAGTATTTTTCAATCACAAATTTAAAAACAAGTCGCCACAGATTTGGATAAAAAATAGTCTATTATTTTTTTATTATTAATAGCAAAATATTATTTATTTAAATCAGATTTGTTTGGTCCCAAAAAAAAGTCCAAGTCCGGACTTTAAAATTTTCTGACTGATAGATTACCGATGCCATTTATTTGGCTCAGTTTAATTAAAAAAATTTAAAAGATAAAAGATTTTGACTCGGACCTTTAAAAAAAATAGGGACTTGACTTGAGACTTGGCACTTTTAAATAACTCTTGTTTATATTTATTGATCTAAAGCTTTTTTAGATTTAAAATTAATAAAAGAAAATTTTTAAAGCTTAAAAAATTAAAATATACAAATTGAAATAGACAGTAAGAAAATCTTTTAAAAAAAGTACATATTTTTATATGAAGAGTCAATTAATCACTAGAAAAACAAAAAACCAAAGGCAAATTGAAGTTTATGATCAAATTAAAATGATCATGCTCAAAATTTATCTTTTGAAAAATTTTTAAGAGTGTTTGAAATGATAAATTTTTTGCAGAAATGTGCAGTTATAAAATACTACGTTAAGTTTAACATTGAATGTTAACTTTTAAAATGTGTTTTTGCAAAATAATTTAAATTCTAAAATAACTAAAAAACCTTTTTGTTAAAGAAAAATTTTGAGCATGATCATTTTAATTTGATCATAAACTTCAATTTGCCAAACCTAACTTCCTACTCAACAACTTTTTACTTTTATCCTCAAGTTAAAATATTACTCTTTTTGTAATAATATAAATTTTTAAGAGAGTGCAATTGGTAAATTAGTATTGCTCTATCTAAACGCCTAATCCGACACATATTTATTAACACTTTATTTAAATATGTAAGCATATTAGTCTCACATCATTTAAATTGCTTTATAAAGCTTTTAACCCTTTGTGTCTCAGTAATAAACGGCCATATTTAGGATTAGTTTTTCTGGTATTTTCAAGGGCGCAGATTACGAATTTGTAAAAAACAAGGATTTTATGATTCGAGACTTTTTAACTCCAAAATTCGTAATCTACGCCCTTGAAAATAACAAATGTTTTTGATTATACCTAAACATGGCCGTTTATCACTGGAACTCAAAGGGTTAAAGTATACAGTCTTTAATTTAGTGACTCGCAGGAATGTGGCGCCACTTCTTCTTTCATATTTTTAGAATTAACCATTTCCCCACAACTAAATCTTTCATCTACAATTGTCTAAAAATCCCCTCCAAATTGGACACAACAAAATTATCATTTAAAATATAATGATACAATCTAAATAAATTTTGAATATTAAAAAGGTTAATGTAAATTTAGATTAATTTTTATTTAAAAAATTTTCTTTAATTATTTTCCAAGAAAAGCAAGTTGTTTTTTTTTTATTTTCTCGACATACAGCAATTCGACTTAAAAAATATTTACATTAAATCCATACAAAGATCAAATGGCATTTATAGTTACAGCATATTCTAAGATACGAAGAAATGTCATGAACAAAATACAATTCAGAAAGTTGGCATAGTGGATTGTAATCTTCAATAAAATCTCACCCGAATGTGATTAACTTAATTGATAGTCATTCTAACTTAGAGCAGTCATATTCAGAAGATGTACTTATAAAGTTGTGTTCTGGTTAGGGTATTGTAAATTTGTGAACAAAGTGCAGTATATTTTGTTGAACTCATAGAAAATATTATCATAGAAAAATAAACTCATTGAAAATTATCCAATTTAACAAAAATTAAAGTCGATATTTGATTTTAATAGTTAGTGTTAGAAAAACACGTTTCATTTAGAAATTAAATCTAGGAAAATAATTTTCTATCAATTGATGAATTGAATTGTGAATGTTAAAATATATTTTCTATCAGTTTTTTTTTCTATAAATTGTTAAATCATCAAATAAAAGACAAAAAATAAAATTTAAATATTGCTACCTTACTATTTCTTTTTTTTACCCTGAAAAATCAGACATTTAAAAATATGTATCCTGTTATTCTCAATTTCAATATATAATTTTAATTTTCTTCTATTTTAACTTATTTTATTTTATTTTCTTTTTTTTTTTATATATTTTATCTTATTTTAACTTTATTTTATTTTGTTTTTTTTTTTTTTACTGAAGGAGCCTTAGCTCGATACAGATATACAAATAAATAAAATAAAAATAAATTTAAAACTTAATTAGTTTCTCTATCAATTTTTCATATTTAAAATTTTTTAGAGGTTTATTTTTACACCCGGCCATCAAAACAGCCAACAACTTTCTTTGACCAACTTTATAAATTTATCATACAATAAAGGACTAATAATTGAGTTTTGACGATCATCTGCATTAGTTTAGTTTTTATTATTAGTGCTACCTTTAAGTCTTTAAAGAGAAGGTCAGTAATTGCATATTGGAATTGATTTCATTTACTTATGATTTGTCGTATAAACAAAATTTTAGTTATCAAAGAGTTTTTAAAAGAATTTTTTTCGCTACAAACAAAGTGACATAATCAAAAAGAAATAAATAGCTAAAACAAGAGAAATACATGATTTTCATGCTTTATGATTTATGAATTTTATTTTTTTTAATTTGAAATAATACGATAAGTCAAAGTATCAAAATTATATGATATTTATCAAAACGATCTAATTTATCTGTTCTGGTCATTAGGGTTTAATTTGAAAAATAATTTTTTTTGTCAGGATGTGGTGGCAGAGGTTAGGCAAAGTTCATTTGCTTTGCTAGGTGATCTGACTAAAGCTTGCTTTGAGAATATAAAACCGGCTCTAAGTATGTTTTTATTTTTAATTAAACGTTTTATTTAAATAAAGATTTTTTATTTAATATTTGTTCTAAAAAAATGCTTCTTAAAATTTAAGAAATATTATTTTTTATTAAATTTAAATTTTAAAAATTTTATTTTTATTTTAAAAAATAGATGACTTTATACAAATTTTGAGCAAGAACCTGAACCCTGAATTTATATCTGTGTGTAATAATGCCATATGGGCCATAGGAGAAATAGCGATACAATTTGGGCCAGAAATGAGTCAGTTTATGGGCTTGTTCTTAGAGCCATTAATTGAAATAATCAATAGACCAAATACTCCAAAGACTTTGCTAGAGAATACAGCTATTACCATCGGAAGATTGGGCTTAGTTTGTCCGCAACAAGTAGCACCCTATTTACAGTCGTTTATTAGAGTGTGGTGTTCTTCTTTGAGATCAATTAGAGATAACGAAGAGAAAGATTCAGCTTTCCGGGGCATATGCCACATGATTACTCTAAATCCGGCAGGAGTTGTCAATGACTTTGTGTTTTTTTGTGACGCTATTGCTTCATGGAACAATCCAAAGGCTGACTTAAAAGAAATGTTTTTTAAAGTAATTTTTCAAATGAGAAAAAAAATAAATTATTTTTTTGTGAAAAAAAAAAAAAGATTTTGAATGGTTTTAAAAATCAAGTAGGAGATGAAAATTGGAGACAGTTTTTTGAGCAAGTGCCGCCGCAATTGAAGCAACGATTGTCGAATTTGTATGCCATTTAATTTGGTCACAATTAGATTTTAATAAAAATTGGTATTGGGGTTTTAAACTTCGAGGGGGTTCAGTGAGGGAAAATTTAATTGAGGATTAATTTTTGTTGTCTATTAACATATTGAAAAAAAAATCATTTAAAAAAGTTGGCTTTTATTTTATATATATATATATATTTTTTTTTTTTTTTCTTCTTTCACGGTTAACAAAAAAATGTTCTTTAAAAAATTTAATAATTTTCTAAAATATTTATAAAATAAAAAAGAATAAATTATTTAATTAACTCATAAATTCGAGTTAATTCACTTAAAATTCACTCTAAAAAAAAAACTCAGACAAAAATATATATTGTTTAATTAATTTTTTAAAAGTGAGTGCAAACCAAATCTACATAATAGGCCAAAATAAAAAATTAAAATTAAAGAATATTATTATTTTTTGAAAAAAATATTTAAATTTTGGACGCTTTCAAATCACTCTGAGGCAAAATATGCTCTGAACTTGCATAAAAATTGAATAAAAATTAAAATTGTTTGCTTCAACAAAATCTTCAATAAAGAATCTTTTTAGGTATTTTGAAATCAGAATCAGGCCATGTGCCATTCTTTTCATTTAATTTCAGCGGAAAATGAATGATCTTTACAATAACATCTCATTTTAGCTTTTCAATGTTTGATTTGGCTCTGCTTTCTGATACTTCCAGATTCTTTAAAACTCTACCCATTCTTACCAAAATAACACAAAAAATTTGAAATTGTTGGCCGTATGATTTTTGGGCAAAAAAATTCGACGAGGAAGGGATTCGAACCCTCGCGTGCAAAACACAATGGATTAGCAGTCCATCGCCTTAACCACTCGGCCACCTCGTCTTATTATATTACTAAACTCAAGAAAACAAAACATTTTTTAAATTTTAAATTCATGAAAATTAATCTAATTTTATGAAAACATAAAACACTGTTAACTGTTTTAAAGCTAACTATTTGGTTACTTAACTGGTGTACTAATAATCGGGTTTGTCTCATCTTCACCAGACTTGGGCAAAAGTCAAAAAAAAAGTCATTTTAAAGTCTTTTCAAAGTCAAGTCATTTGACTTTACTTCAAAATTTATTTTTTGTTATCTTTGTATCCAGCTAGTGCTCCTTCAGAATAAAAATAAAAAATAAAAAAATAAAATAAATATTAAAATATTAAAGGTTAGAAACTTTTTGTTGAAATATATAGACAAAAAAATTTACTTATTCGTTAATTTTTTTTTTATAATAAGTTTCTGAGAGTTAAGGAATAAAGATAGAAATTCTTAGGTAGAAATCTATAGAATGAAAAAAAATTAAAAAAAAATAATTTGAAGTGACTTGACTTTGACTTGATGACTTTTTCCCAAGTCTGATCTTCATAAATGAATAACTCATTAGCACAATTCAAAACTTTTTTGTCACAAAAATTATAGCCTGTTTGAAATGAGTTATATTTAAATGAGCATTAATTTGTTATAAAAAATATAATTGGTAAAATTATGCTATTTTTGAGCATTTACTTTGAACCCAAAAAAAAACATTGAATTTCCTGTACTAAAAGGATTGCAGTCTTTTTTTCCAAGAACAAAAAAATCACTTGAATCAACAAATCGTGTAATTAAAGAAAATTATACACTACTTGATCGTTTGGGGCTTTCTAGATTCATTGTTGTGGCACTTTAGAATGTGAAAACATGGTCAATTGAACGCAACTCGACCACAGTCAATGCAAAAGTATATAAGCAAGATACGACAATATAATTTTCTGATTGGACTAGTGGATACAATTGGGTAAAATTGAATTAAAAGAAAGTGACACTGAAACATTATATTATTTACCAGCAAATGATACAATTAAGATTTCTGATTAAGAAATGCATCGTCATGAAAATTGTAGATTCAATTCATTTGCCACATTCAAAAATGTAAAACTTGGTATATGATGTGTTTGTATTCGAAAAAACAACGATTGGAAAATAGGACCTGCAGCTATCTTGGATTCTTAAAAAATTAAATGTGTAAACATATCGATTGAAGTATTGTAAACTACCATCTGAAGACAAAAATATAGAAATTTTTAGCAAACGTAAAAGAGGCAGACCTTTAAAAGCAATAAGTGCTTTACTAGTGCAATAATGTTTTGATTAATGTTACTTTCTTATAAAGTTTATAATCATTTTTTAATTTTAAAATGCTTAAAAAAAATTTTTTAATGATACTTTTTTAAATAATTAGTTAATGTTCTTTCGGTATTATTTAATGCTCAAATAAATACAAGTCGTTTGAACACTAGGCATAAGTACATTTTTTTTTATATAATTTTAAAATTATTACTATTTGTTTCTTTTAAGATCGAACCTCTTTTTTTTTTGAGTACTTTATTTACAAAATGTATAAAAAGAAGCATTTTTTTTTTGAATAAAAAAATTTTATATAACTCAAAAAATATTTTTTTTTGCTTTAGTATATTTATTTTTTTAAAAATTTTTTTTAGAATTAAAGAAAAGAAAAAATTAATTTCAAGGTATTAATTTAAAAACTAATAACTTGACCGACCTGTAAATTTGAACAATTTAAACCAATGCATGATTGAACATTTTCAACTGAGGTTCCAAATCGTTGAGCAATAGACCAACAGGTGTCACCAGCTTGAATTGTGTAGCTTCTGCCTGAGCAAGAATAGGCTGGATAATAAGCGCCATTGTTGTATGATGTTTGAGTGCCATATGGAACGCAAACTGGTTGTCCAATTTGTAAATTGTTGCAGTTAATGCCTGGATTCAATTGATAGAAAGTAGTAATTGATCCTTGAGACAATGCGGCACAGGTATCTCCAGCTCTGATGTAATAATTGGCACAATTGGTTCCATATGAGTTGTATGTTGGATAACCAGTGTTGTAATTGTTGTATCCATTGTAGCTGCTATATCCGTTTGGAACACAAATTGACTGACCAACTTGCAATAAATTGGCTGCAATGCTAGGATTAGCTTGTTGAAGAGCACTAGCAGTGGTACCATATCTTCGGGCAATGGCGTCATAGGTATCGCCTGGTTGAATTGTGTAATAGGTGCATTGGGCATTGATGAGACCAACAATGGCCAAAAGAACAACTAATGATGGGTTCATTTTATTTTTGCTTTAATAAATTGATGATAATGTTAAGTTTTACATTGAGAGTTTTTATAGCCTAAATTCTTAGCGTCAGATCGAATTAAGTTTGTTATTGGATATAAAGTGTTTGATTACATATTTGACAAAGAATTATTTAAATTTAAAAATAAAAACTAGGATCTAGAAATTTTTTAATTTTGGCTTATTTAGACAAAATTGATAAATTTGAAAAAGAAAACATTTTTTTTGGTAATATGAGAAATGTAAAAAAATAAAAGTTTTTTAAAACCAAAATCAAAACCCTTTTTAAAAAATTCGGGAGTACTATAAGTACAGTTAAGGCCAAATTACTTCCAAAATTACTTTTATGCTCTTAACATACTTTAAGCTCCAACTTCTAATCTGTAATTTCTCAAGTATTTTTATCTCTTTTTTGGTATGAAGACACCAAGCTGCTATTGCATATTCTAAATGCGCTCAAACAAATATAACATAAAGCGATCTGAACAATTTTACAGACAAGAACTTGAAAGCCTTGTTCAACTGCCACAGAACAGTGCATGCTGTGTTTGCAGCTAACGTTGCTTGTTGAGTTTTTCATTTTAAGTGTGAGCAATGGACATTGCCCAAATCGCGTTCTTTTTCAGTAATCTCTAATGGTTTACCATTCATTGTTGTGTTAATATTAAAGTATTTGTTATTGATAACCATAGCCTTGCACTTCTCTTTGTTTAAATAAATCAACCATGCATTTGACCATTCTATCAGTCGCATCAAGAGAGAGAGAGTCGCATTGGAGACTTGTTAGGTCTAGTGAATTATCTGCAGTCGAGATTAACTTTGTTATAATTATTAGAAATTTTTTATTAAATTTTTCTCCTGAAAATAAATTAGTAAACCAAGTCAAACAAGGATTTATTCCTCATAAACCTATTTTTAAATCTTGACTTTTTGACCCATCAAATATCACTTGGTAAACAAGTAGATGTACTTTATACAGATTTCTCTAAAGCCTTTGATAGAGTAATTCATTCAAAACTTTTATTTAAACTAAAACTGCTTGGTAGTATTTTTTTTTAATTTGTCCTCGGTTCATTTCTTTTTACAATTTTTATTAATGATTTTCCTGACAGACTGCACTGATTTAGCAAATGGTAAATCTGATATTTTCTCAAGATCCAAGATTCAGAAGGACTTAGAAATCTGGATCCAAAACGATCTAAAGTAGCATTTGCAAGTGTGCTCAACAGTCTCTAAAGAGTCAAAGACTTAAAGCTCTAAATCTAACCAATTTAGGTGAAAGGCGCACGAGAGGTGACTTAATTCAAATGTTTAAAGTAAAATAAATATTGATCACGTCAGTTAGCAAAATCAACTTAATTTTTCAAGGAGAAGTGCAAGAGACCATTCATTCAGAATCAAAAGAGAAATAATCAAGAATTGTGCTCAACCGTATAACTTCTTTACAAACCGTGTAGTCAATGACTCGCATTCTTTTTCTATATTCTAACATTTCAGCTAAAATTTATTTAATTTTTTCTAATAATTCTACTTTCTTTAAAAATTTCTCTAGAATAGTCAGATTTTAATTAATGCTTCATATAATCAGTAAATATATTATTCTTTAAATATGGAAAAAAAATAAAATTAATTTAAAATTTTTTTTAATTAAACAAACGAAGTTTAATTTAGATAAAATATATTTTATTTCCTAGGATTCTCATATGAGACTCATTGGTTAATGATAAAAATCCTCCAAGTTCCATATTTCTTGCTTTTGGATGACATTTAGTTTCACTTACTTAAAATATTTGTTATTTGAATAATTTTGTCAACTAATTTTAATTTCCATATCTCTGTGCTATTAATTAAATTTTTCTTTTCATCATTAAAAACTGTAAATGATTTATCATTTTTAAAATAAATTAAAAGAAAATTTTTCGACATATCGTTTTTTTTAATATAAAATAAAGGTTTAAAAATAAATAAAATCCACTTTAAATATTTTAAATTTAATAAAACTTAGTCATGTTCTAAATCTATGCATCTTTGAAAATTTTTGAGTTGGGGAAATTTTATTCCAGAGACTCTTACAAACACCCTTTATTTTTTTTAAACACTAGAAAGCCCGGCTGATTAATTACAAAATTTTCAAATTAAAATTTCAAGAAAAATAAATAAAATTCATTTAAAAGATAAAATAATTTAAGTTATTATTAATTTTTTTTAAATTTTTGAGTAATTTTCTAAAGCTTTATTTCTGTGAGATAATATTCAAGTTTAAATTTTTTAAAAACCTTCGGGCTTTCTAGTTTTAATTTTATTTATTCTGATAAAACTATAAGATTTACCAAAGAAATTTGCTCTGGATTACTTTTTTTCAAGGAAAAAAAAAGAATCCATATCACTTTTATAGAACTAAAAAGAAAGATTCCCAGCTAAAATGTACCAAACTTTGACTGATTATAGAGCATGAAAAAATCAAGTATATTGAACTAATTTACATAAATTCTAAATCAGCTTTTACAAATTTATAAGAATTTATTTTTAAAAAAAAAAAGCTGAGGAATATTTCATGTCTTCAACCAATATTGCCCAATATGCTTTAATGATTAAGTTTTACTATAAATGCATTTAGCTTATTTTCAAACTATTTTGGTTATTCAAAGCTCGATTTTTGGTTATTTAATTTTATCCCATTAATCTGAGCTTATGAGAGTACTTGGCATTAATCATTAAGTTTAACTTAAAATTAAAATTTTTCAGATTTATTATCATAAAAATTAAACTAACAATTATTTTTTTTGGAAATAATTTAGCTTATCTTCGATTAGTATTATTCAACCTTAAAATTTATGCTAGAAACAACTAGATGAGTGAATATAAAAATAAAAAATCTTAAAGAGCTTAAAAAAAGGCTTCATCGTATTGAATATGAAAATATTAAAACATAAAAATAATGTAAATTTCTTTATTTAATTTTTAAAATTGTTTAGAATTTTCTTTTTTTTTCAATGTTCTTAAAAATTTAAAAAACTTGATTAAAATTTAGAAAAAATTCTTTTTCAAATTCAATAACTGAGACATTGTTTTATTTAAACTCATTACTAAAGCATGTTTCCAAAAAATGTTACGCAATTATTTCTTAAAGTATAAAATAGAATAAAAAACCTTTCAAATCTCTTTTAAACATCTGACTGTGGTTCCCAAGACTATAAATTTTTCTTTCAACACATCTGATTCCACAATTAAATTTAAACTAAATCATCTAGTCTTTTCTTCATATTTAATTATGTAAGTTTCTCTCTTCAAGATGTTAATCACATAACTGTTCATACATTCATGCCAGTTTATTGATTTCAATCTAGAGTAGAAGGCCAAAGGTTAATGGCAAAAAATTAATTTTTATTAGAATAAATTGGCTAAAAATGTAATTATAGTAATTCTTCAAAAAATAAACCAGAATATTCATCAAGCTAATATTTAGATATATAAAAGATTAGAACTAAGAGTTTTAGTTTTTGAAAAATTAGTGTCGAAGTTTGCTTAAAAAATATTCCAAGCCTTAAATTTAGAGTTTGAATTTGACTTTATTTGACTATGCATTTTAACTTAGTTTTAGGTATTAGTGTAATTTTAAAGTTTTGTTTTATATTCATTTATTTTTCACTTAGACTTTTAATCAACTAAAAAACAAAATCTCAAAATTAATCACCACTTTTATGTTATAAATTATTAATAGATTTTTTTTAGAATAGAAAAAAAATAAGTTTTTATCTCAGATTAGTTTAGTAAAAATTTCTAGATTTTAGCTTTGTACCAATACTTTGAATCGCATAATTTTTTTGGCATTTTATCATAATCTCTATTATTCATAGTTAATTTTATCTTTATGAAGGTGTAATTTTTATTTAGCAAATAAATAATACAAAGGTATTAAAAAATAAGAGATAAACGTTTGTATCTTCAAAGCCATAGTAATTATCATTTTAAAGCCTTAAAAGCATAGTTTAAATTTTTTTTTTAAAGAAAATTTGAAAGTAACACAATGGCAAATATCATTTATTCAATAATTTGGATTCTGATTCTTTGGTTTCTAATGTGGCCGATTGCTGGTCTGTTGGCTGGTTTTTGGATACTCTTCATGCCGTTCGAAGCTTGCTTTCCATTTTTAAAAGAATTAGATTCTACATTGCTTAAATGGATACAATTCTGTGAAACAGTTGGACAAAATATTAAAGAAGGAAAATCACTCAGTTCTTAAAAAAATTTAAATTTTCTTTTTTTTTTAATCTAGTAGTTGATATATAAATTTTTTTTAAATAAAATTTTGGAAAATATTTGTATGAAATTTTCGACTCGTGAAAAATTATTCTTAAAATTTTCAGTTCTCTAAAAAACAAAAAATTAATTTAGTTTAATTGTCAATTTTTTATTAAAATATTAATAAAATTTTTAAATATTCAATTTATGGTCCATCATTTTTTTATTTAATTCTTAATAATTTTTCCTATACTGAAAAATTAAAAAAAAACTAGCTTATTCAAATTAGATGTATTGAATTGATTAAAAGGTATTCTTCTATTAAGTATTTTTTAGAACATGTTCATTTAAAAAAAAAACAACATAATGCACTCTTTTTTAGAATTATATTATTTTTTGGTGTGGGTGGAAATTAAAGTTGAAATTTTGAATTTAAATTACTTTTTTTTCGGTCTAAAATTCACTTTTTAAAATGTATCAGATGAAAAAAAGTTCAGTATTTCAGTATTAAGAAAAGTCATAGTCAGTTCTTTTTTCTGGTCTAACTGGTGCAAGCTTACTAGTCTAGCTGTGATTCCATATGATATTATGTCTTGATTTTTAAAACCATCCATTAAAGCTCTTAGTAATTGCTGTTCTTATGACATTTAAATGATCTGCAAAAGCTAATAAAATAAATTTTTTGGGTTTTAAGATCGATCAAAGGTGATTTTTAAAAACTTGCTCGAAGTATTATATTTTTTATTAACAAAAAATTAAATATTAAAAAATTATATATAATTATAAGACTTTTTATCTGCCCACTTCTTAATAAGCATTTTTCTTGTCCTATTTTGAATGCTGTTTTATTCATTGTGGTAGACTTAAATTAGTCAACTAACTTTTACCCAAAACTTATTTAAATTATTAAATTATTTAGATATTTAATGATATAATAAATGTAACCCTGTTGTAGTTTTCAAGTTGAATGTATGAGAGACTGACTAGAAACACTCGGCCATTTTTTATTAAAAAATAAAAATCATGATGGTAATGAAAAATCAGTTGCTGTTGAAATTTTTTTTTGTGGGTAAAAAATTTTAATAAGAATTTTAGTACAAAGATTTTAATAAAAAAGGTCCAACAAAAAAAACTTATTAACATTGTTATCATTTAATCCCTTTTAAGAATGAAACTTAGGAAGTTGAATTTTTGACATATGTAACCAGAAGACCAGATATTCATGAACTTAAATGAATTAAAAAAAAGATTGTTGTCTTGAGTAAGCTATTTTATTCAGAATATCTCTTAAAAACAAATTTTGTGTGAATTATTTAAAAATAATTAATACAGTACAAGTAAATTAGTAAAAAGGACTTTTCAGAAATTTAAACATTGATACATTGAGAATGCTTTATACAGCACTGGTAAGACCTCATTTATAGTTTACCATTAGCTCATGGTGTCTATTTCTTCAAAAAGACATTTCTGAAAACGAGATGGTTTAAAAAAGAGCGACAAGAAAAATCCCTTCATTTGGAAAATACGAATAGTCGAAAAGACTAGAAATGTTTAGCTTAACTAATCTCAAAACAAGACTAATGAAAGGTGACTTAATTCAACTTTTTCGGAACTATCTATTTTGAAAATGGTATAAATTTTTCTCGAAATCAGTCTTACAACTTAAGAAAACATAACAAATGTATTAAGCTTGCTCAACATACAACTACAACTTTTCACATCTTCTCAAACAAATATTAGAGAAAGAGAAGATGTGAAAAGTTGTATACAACGATATAATTTCTTAACAAATCGAGTAGTTGATGTTTGGAATAGTCTACCTCAGTGCATCGTCAATTCTGAATCAATCAATAACTTCAAAATTAACCTTTACAAATGGCTCAAGAAACAGTCTAATTTTCTGACATAGCTTCGAAAAAGCTTAACCTATTAGGGTCAAAGCTTAACAGTATTATACTACTACTACTACTACTAATATTGTATAAAAAGCAGAGAATTGACCATTCTGAATAGCTTGAAGCAACTTGATAATGGAATAATTATACCTTTTATAAAAACAGTTACCATCACAAAGAGAAATATCTGGCTAATTTAATTCAGTGAAACATACAACTTCGCATCTCTAGTTGGACATAAGATATCAATAAATGACAAACAATTCACAATTAAAGACGCACAATATCCGGAAGTTACCTTCAAATACTTTGCCTTTAAATTCGTTGGTCTAAAACCAAATTTTTCCGCAGAAAAAATTGCAATTGAAAAATATGTCTGAAGTTGGTCTTACTCTTTCTAGGACAGGTCAAGATTGTGTTCGATTAGTTGTCAGAATAGTGGAAGAATATAAAGAAATTTTCCTACTATGATAAATCGAATATTCAACCTCATTGTGCGAAAAAAAAAACCCAGTCTATTTCATCTTTTTTTTTCTAAGTCGTCAAGTATGTTTAAAAAATATATCCTATATATCCTTCTAGTTCAATATATCTAATTTATATTTCCTATTTTTTACTTATTTTTTTTTTTATTTTATTCTATTTAATTTGATTTTATTAGAATTTTTTTTAACCTAAAGGAGCATTATAGCTCGGTACAGAAAAAAAAAATTAATAAACTGTCTAGAAATATTAAAATTTTTTACAAGAAAAACATAAATTCTATTTATTTTAATTAAATCTTTGAAAAAGCAGCGATTTACATATTTTTTAAATTTGAAAAATTAAAACAAATGATCAATCGATTAAATATTAAATTAAGCCTCATATAAACTAAGAATATTAAAAATAAAAAACTTTAAAAATAATTTTTATTAGATTTTTATTTTAATTTTGCTTTAATTTTTGACATAAAAATTGAGGCGTTTTTTTTTTTACTTTAAAAAAAAACAGAATTTTACAGAGACAATTAAACCAACTAAGCCAGCATTTTGTCTCTAATCTAATTTTATTTAAATTTAAAAATTTAAATTGCATTATTTTGCCATTAGGATATTTGAAAGAAAATAAAGCACAATATCTGCTCAAAACAATAAATTTTTGTATGAAAATAACTAAATATAAATTTGTCAATTGTTTGATGAAAAAGTTAGATAAAACAGATATCGATTTACTTGGGTAAATTTTTAATGATTATAAAAAGAATTTTATTTTAGAGGATATCTAAATATTTCAACAACAAAAAAATTGAATTAAAAAAAAATGAAAATTTTTATTCTAATCTCAATTTTGTTCTGTTTAAAATATATTCAAGCAATAACATCTGATTGTGCGCAAAGTTTCACTAGTCGAATCTTATATGCACACAATAGATTTCGAGCTCTACATGGCTCGCCCGATCTCGAAAATGATCAGAAAATAATCAATATTGCTCAAAGCTATGCGCAAAAGTTAGCATCTACCAATTCCTTTGCGCATAGTCGAACACCCGGTCTAGGTGAAAATTTGGCAATGGTCTCATCAAGCCGAAATATTGGAACCTGTGAAGATCTGGCAGATCGATTCACAAAAATGTGGTACGATGAAGTCACAAAGTATAATTACAATAATCCAGGATTTTCAATGCAGACTGGTCATTTTACTCAAGTTGTTTGGAAGAGCACCACTAAACTAGGCTGCGGTTTAGCTGTAGTGGGAACTAAAGCGGTTGGAGTGTGCAATTACTCGCCGCCGGGAAATATGATGGGAGCATTTGCTAGCAACGTTCTTCCAATAGGCTCAATTGGTCCCAATTCTCCCGAGTCGACTTCAACACAGCCATCAGTAATTTCAACTTTGCCACCAGACTTCGGATCCGGCAACAATAACCAAAATAATAATTGTTGTCCTTGTGACTGTAGCAAGCTGACTAATCCGGTTAGAACAACAACTACTAGAAGATTCTTTTGGAGACCAACGTGGAATCGATGGGGCAAGAGACTATTAGAAAATGATGAAAATGAAGCATCAAATGAAAATAGATATGAACACTTATTTGATTAAAAATATCTCTTAATTTAAAAGTTTAACTTTAAATTTTATTTTATTAATGCTTTTATTTTTTCTTTTGATCATTGGAGTTTTATATTTAATTCTATGAATTTTTTTTTACTTATATAACAAAAGAATACAAAAATTATTAAAATAATTTTAATAGTTTTTTTTTTATATATATGAAGCAATATTTTATCTGAGGATATTTTAAATTTACTTTCGAGTTTTTTTGCCTTTATTTTTTTTTTACATTTAGCTAATTTATTTTCAATTAGTAGCATAAAAAATTGAAATTGCTATTTTTGTTGAAAAAAAGCAAAAAAATAATATAATATAAAAAAAAATTAAAAATTTTAAAGTTATTTTTTTCTTGAACTGTTCAAATTCGTCGAAAATACCAATAACATGTTTTCAAATAAAGTGCTTTCTCAAATATTGACAAGTACATGTGCTATTCAAAGACTTGACTATTGAATTTTACGATCTTGTGCGAATTGTTCCACATCAATTAGTCTTGGAATAAATTCCAAAGGCATTTTGAGTTTAAATCATTTTACCACCCTTCTTTAATAGCTTCAAAATCCACTTTTGTCGATGTAACCATGTACACTTCTTTGTTTTGATGTTTGATTTTTTCAAAATGCTTTGTAAATTTTCAAAATCAATGGTTGTTTTTTTCGCAAGTTTTTTCATCCAAGCCGCGCATATTCTCTTAAATTTTTCTGTTTACATGGGCCGAACAAATAATACCAGTTGTAAATTCAGTGAACACTAATTTGAAGCCACAACTAATTGCACCAGTACAATCAGCCGAAAGAACTAACCACTACAATTGAATGGAATTGGCTGCTTCGGCTCAAGACTGTCAAATAGCGGTGATGGACTCGGACACTCTACATGTTACAAAGTCTCAAAGCTAAAAACAATAATTGCTATTTTCTTAATTGCTAGAGTTTCAATTTTTATTTTCATAAGTGTTTTTATTTTTTCTTTATGACAACCTATGAAATGTATAAAGGTTTTGTATCAAGTGAAATATTCATCACAATCTCTATTAAAATGCAAGAAAATTAGATAAATGTAAATGAATAAATGAGTCGAAAAAGCTTAATTTGGCAATCAAAAGCCAAAGTTTCAGTGATTTTGGTGCAATCAAATATCAAA
>VANL01000661.1:0-26415 GCA_006352455.1 Brachionus sp. 'Tiscar'
ATAAATGGAGCCAAAACGAAAGTTATGTGCATAAACACCATATTGGATACCCCGATCAGCATCGATGGTACACAAATTGAGTGTGTAAAAGAGTTCACATACCTAGGTATCACTATCAGCACAACGTTGGGAACTAACAGAGACATTAAGAATAGACTTGCTAAAGCAAAGAGTGTCTTTGCTAGACTCCGATATAATCTTGTCTGGTAACCCTGCCAAAAATAACAAGCTAAAAAGCTTAAAACTATTTGGCTAGCAAACTCGATTTACATATTCTCTAGTCTTTCTAGGAATTAAGTTAGACCAAAATTTCTGCTTAAACTCACAAGTTGAGTTTATCTGTTCTAGATGTCACAATAGAGTGAATCTAGCCAAGATTTTGTCTCAAAAATCTTGGAAGCTAAGTAAAAAAATACTCTCTGGAATCTATAGTGCACTTTTATAATTTTTTCATCTTATCTCGTGTTTCCGTAATAAACTTGCAAAGACTACAGGTACTTCAGAATACTTCCTTTAAGTGAATTTATTATTTAAAATATGACTATTCGGTTTTTTAGTCTTCTCGAAGACCATAAAATTGACAAAACTAAACTTAAAAATCTGCTCAAAATTTATGTTAAAAATAGATTAATGAGAAAAAATTCACCGATAGCTTTCTTTACAACATTACATTGATGTCTTCATTGAAAGCGCAATAAGTACAAAATCAAAACCCCCTTGTGCCAAGTCTCAAATGAGCTCTTCAAATGGATATTAGACTTCTTATGACATATTTATTTATTTATTTTAATTAAAGTTTAAGTTCCATGGACAAATTGAAATGATAAAAATAAAAAATAAAAAAGAAATGGGCAGTTAAGTATCCATTTTACAATTAACATATCAAACTACTCTTTTATTTTCTTTGCTCTCTTCAAATTGAATAAATTTGATAAAAATTTATCAATGTTTTTTTTTGTTTTGAAAACTAGTAGTTAATTTTATTTTTAAAGAAAATCTTAAAAATTATAAAAGCAAAATGAGTTATACTACGCGTTTTACAAAGCCATCTAAAATAATAAATAAACTGCAACTATAAAAAGAAAAATTAACTGAATTATCAATTAATGAAATAAATTATCCGATGATAGAATTTTGAATAAAGTTTTCTCCGCTTTAGAAAAAATTGTCACCAAAATTTTTTAGAGGTTATAAAAATATCTTATAAAGACATTTATTATGGTCTAAATAAAAATTTGACTTCAGGCGAAAAAAATCTGGGTGATATACGCAATTTTAGACCAAAAAACAGTTATTACAAATTAAAATTTTTGTGTTTATTTTTCGTTCTACAATTCACAATTATTCTGTTTAATTATACTGTAAGATATTTTCAATTTGGTTTGTTTAAAGTTTAAAATACCAAGTAAATTATGTTACCATAGCAAGGCTACATTTAGCTACTGTTGCGCAGTTAGTCTGTTGATGCTTATTTATTTTTATTATTATTCACATCAAGTCGCTCGTGGAGAGGGATCTAGTCATTTTGGTAAATAGCAAATGGGATGAGCATAATGACCAAGCAATTAAGATGAAGTTCGTACTCAACTCAAAAACGCACTCAAATTCTGCAAAACTCACAACTTAAAAATACTTTACACTGCGTGTTTACAGCTTAAACACTGTAGAGTAGATTGGAATTTTTTGCAAAAGAAATACATAAAAAGACTGCAAAGTTTAACGTAACACGGGTGTTCAATAATAAATGACCATTTTTGTTTTGTAAAAAAAAATGTGTTCCAGTCAGCCAAAATGGCTAAAATTTTATACACATAAACTAACACCTTTTTGTTTAAGAAATTGGTGTTATTTACTTTCCACCTCTAGTTATACGGGAACAGGCCTAAATCACCTTGACCGACTTTTGACCAAAAATGTCCTCGAAGGTTTGAATTTTACCAACATTTGATATACAGATATTCTGATGTGAAATTCTATGCTGATTAAAATGAACCATAGATCAATTCTCTATCATGTTCCGTTCGAAAAATATCTAAATAAAAAACCGCCAAAATGGCCACTGTTGTAAAATTCCAAAAAAATGCTGTTTTTTGATTCTTTTTGCTATAACTTTCTATAGTTACATTGGATCCAAATAAAATTTTACACAATCATAGAAGACTAAATAAGCTTTAATTAAATATAATAAGTTTATTAAATTTATCATTTTTGGTTTGACCAAGGAGTCATGAAATTATCAAAATTTGGTATCTCATATTTTGGACTGTAATGACCTGAGTGCTTAAAGTAAAATATCTAAAAAGTATACGCAAATGAAAGCTAAATAAATCTGGTTTCTAAAAATATATAGGACTATAGGATGTTACTTTGGATTTTTGAAATAAAATTTATAAATAATGATTTGATCTTAAACTTTTTTTGAACTTTAAAAATATATTATTTTGTATCAATTATTAAAATTTTTTTTTATATATTTGCAATCAAAAATCTTGAGTTATTTATGACAATAACATCCTATAGCTTCTCCAACCTTTCGCACCCTACTGGTAAAAGAATCAACCGCTCTTTTGTTTCTTCAGTTGGTATTTTACTAATTGCTCTCTTTATTTTTTCTGTAAATGTATTTCGATTAGAAAACTTATTGCAATTCATTCTTGTTACCACTGCGTTCCAATATTCAAAAATTATTTAAAAGAAAGAAATAAAGTTTTTTTTAAGCTATAAAATTAAAGTAAATCATGTTAAATCATACTCGAGGATTTTGCATGCTTTAAATTTTGTTGATATTAAAAATTTAAGTTTTACGTAAAATGTTTAATAAAAATATGCATTAAAAAATATTTGATTATCTTTTATCAAACTTTTTTGTCATCATTTAATTCATTCTAATCAACTTTAATTTACCAAAATTTCCAAAATAAATGCTAAAAAGATAATTTATTAAAATAGCTTTTAAGCAGTATAATTTTTTATTTTGGGATTCAAAATGTTTTTCTATCACAGATTGACTTTGAAGTTTGAATAATCGTTAATTATATAAATTAATTAAATAAACGAATTACAAATTTATTTTTACTAAAACAATATTCCAAAAAAGAAATAAATTAATAATTGTAATTTTTTCTTTATTTTCAGATTGAAAGTGTCTGATTAGCAAAGTTTTGCTTTAAATTTTTGTTAATATTATTGATTACAGGTTTTTTTGATTGATTGACCACATTTTGGACACAATTCTAAATAGAGATTTTTTATTTTTTTACTTAAATTAATCATTTAAAAAGTTATAAGCAATAAAGTTAAATATTTTAGATTAAAATATTAAAATTAAAAAGATAAGCGTATATAGAAATTTATAATTAAATTAAAGTCTCTGAGAAAGAAAAGATAAATAACAATAGAAAATAAATAAAGAAAAGATATTTACAAATTTAATGAATTAAATAATTTTAGCCTTTAAAAAAAATATATTATGAAATTAAACTTAAGTTTAAAATAATGATCAATTATTTTTATATGGCTAATCTCATATTATTAAAAAATTAATTTAAAATTGAATATAAATTAGCATAAATATGAAAATTCAACATTCGACTACTTGACGATTTGAAAAATTATGTATTTAAAAAGTGATGAATGATAAATATTTTAATTTAAACTTACGAAATCTAAAAATCTTGACATATGTTTTTAACAAATTAAATATTAAAAAAGTATAATTAAGAACCAGCTTTTCTTCTTTAAATTTTTTGAGATATATCTCTTTTTGATGTATCGTTATGACTTTAACGTTTGAGGAGCGTTTAACAAGACTTGGTATTACTGATCCTTACAAAAATTTATCAAAAGTTGTTGATTTTTTTTTAAGCTGACACTGACTTAAACATAGAGCGAATAAAAAGCATTGAAAAAGCTTTTGGAAGCGATAATAAAGTATTCATTCTAGATTAAGTTTTTTTTTAATAATAACTAATTAAAATAAACAGAAAAGTTTAGCTATACCCGGACGAGCTTTAGTCGGCGAAGGAGTCTTAATAAAAGAATGTCGTAAAAAACCAAAACCTAGATATTTTTTCTTGTTTAATGACATTCTGGTCTATGCTACGATAGTTATAAATAAGAAAAAATACATTGCCCAACATATAATTCCATTAAAGGATGTTCAAATCAAATCTATAAATGATTCAGAAAATCCGAGTAAATAAATTAACTTATTTTAATACAAAATTAAATTTTTTTTTAGAATTGAAAAATGGATGGCTGATAATGAGTCCAAAAAAGACTTTTAACGTGTATGCCACAACTTCTAAGGAAAAATTTGAATGGATGACACATATTTCTAACTGTATTGAAAAAATTTCTAACAGTTAGTTAAATTTTGTTTTTATAATATAATGTTTTTTAATAAATTTAGTTTTTTAGATGAACGAAAAGGCTTTGATCAAATAAAAAACCTCGATATTGCTCCAAAATGGATTCCAGATAAAGAAGCTGATACATGTATGCTGTGCAAATCAGTTAAATTTACCATGGTCAACCGAAGAGTAAGTTAATTTCCTGACTTTTTTTCGTCTTGCCCTTTGTAGTAATCATTTAAAGCAATGACCACAAATTGTTGTGTTTGAATGAAAAATTAAGAAATAATTTATTTATTTTTTTTATTATTTAAATATATCAAAAATATCTTAGATTATAAATATTTGTTCATAGTCGTGATAATTTCAATAATTTGGCATGAGTTACCTTGCCTTCAGTTCTAAATCATATTATTCAATTCTTGAAAATTTCCTAATTGGGTTTAATATTCAAAATTTAATTATATTCTACTTTTAGCATCATTGCAGATATTGTGGGCATGTTATTTGTGGAGATTGTTCTAAAAATAAATTTCTTATTCAATCTCAATCTGATGAGCCACTTCGCGTATGTAATAAATGTTTTGGAACTTTATCATCAGATATAAAAATAAAAAATGACAGTAAATCATTTTTAATAAAATTTTTAATTTAATTCAACTTAATATTTTACTTATTAGATAATTTAACTAGTACAGATAGCTCTGATGAAAGTGATGCCGAAAATGAACAATTTAATCACAATTCGAATGACGTAAAGTTAATTTTTATTGTTCAGGGTCTAAATTTAAAAATTTTCAGAATTACTGTTGTAAATTTTTTGATTTAGGCTTTAAAATTTTAAAACTTTTTTTAATATAAATTTTAAGACAAAATTTTATTCGACCGGGAACAATTTTTGAACATTAGAATGAATCGATAATGAAATGAATGAATTTAATGAAGAAAAAATTTATTTCTGAATTTTAAATTAAATTAAATATTCTAATAAAATATTGAAAAAATAAATTAAGAATAAATGCCATAATAAAAAATTTAGCTTATTTTGCTGCTTTTAAATTTCATCCTAAATTAAGACTATGTCATTCATACGATTTTATGTTCTATCAAAAACCTGCTATAAACTTTCAATTAAAATTTCGAATAAGACATTTGTGATTTTTTTAAATCTCTTTATTTTAATCTTGTTGATATTAAAACTTTAATTAGAAAATTAAATATTAGATTTTCTCATTTTTAGAAGCTTCATCAAAATTTTCAACTAATTCAGGGATTTCATCATCTTGAGTTGCTGCAGAACCTTGATTAACTTTTAATTCCTGTGCAGTTTTCTCCAATTCTTTAGCCAAATTTTTTAGATTAAACATATTATCTCCTCCTAATTGCTGCATTATAGTTGGAAGCATTTCGCTCAATGGTTTAGTTTCAGAGTGACCACTGATGGCAAAAATGTTAGAAGTTAATGATGCTTGAACTTTAGGATTAACGAAATTGATTACTTCACCATTGTCTTTAAACATATTAACCTCTTCGATTCCGGGAATATGATTTACTGTTAATTTTTTTAATGAAGATTGTAGTTTTTTGTCGTCTGTTGAAGCAGTTTTATGAATAATTTTCTTCTTACGTCTCGGTACACCCTAGATTTAAAAAATTGCTCATATATTAGATATATAAAATTTTCGAGACAATTTAAAAAGATAAAACATACTTTGCCTCCAATTACAACTGAACTAGCTTGTTGTTGAAGTCTCTTGAGTTTTTCTAAATTTGGCTTGAATTCCTCTGTATTTTGAACTGCCGGATCAACCATTTTTTTATTATGTCAATAATCAGGTTTGAATATTTTCTATTTTGTAAATAATTAGTTAATTTTTTTCAAACGAAATACTGATTAAATAAGATAAAATTCGCCAAAAAAAGTTCCTATTTTATAAATTTGAGAAAAAGTAAATATTCTTAGGAGGTAAATTTATATAAATTTTACTATAATTAAACTTAAAATAAGAAGCTCATTAGAAACTGAAAGGTCTAAAAACCAAATTCTTCGTGCTTAAAATATTTGAAATAATGCATCTATTGTGAAAGCAAAGAGCATATGCGTCGAGCAAAACTTTATAAATTACTAAATAAATTATGGAAAAAAAATTATGAATTCAGTATAATTTTAAATAAAACATTTTAGAAAAAAATAATGGTTTTTATCTTTCCTGTAATGAAATTGAAACAATTAATAAAAACAAAAAATAATCTTTATGATCGATTCATTTTTATTGAAATTAAGCATTTAGATAGCAAATCTAGGTACAAAAATTTTAAATTTTTTAATGAAGACAAATTCAGACTTTGTATATGTTAGAACCTAGCAATACCAACTTAATTTTTTTTAAAATCAATAATTTAAAAAAATAAGAATTTTTTTTTTAAATCTAATATTATAAATAAATTTTAAAAATTATAAAATTTATAAAAAATTAAAATAAACAATAACACTTAGATAATGGACGAATAATTTTATTTTTAAAAATTCTATTTCTCAAAATAACCTTGACTTATTATCAACAAGTAACAAGTATATATTCCTCACATCTTATTTTGATAAACTTTCTATCTTTTTGTATAACTTATTTTGCAATTTAATCCGAGTAAAATTTTTCATGGTATTTAGAACAAAAAAAACAGCTAAAATAACTTATAATTTTTAATTAAATTTCAAAATTATGAATTAGATAATTGTTTATTTAGATTCTATAATTATTACAATGCAATTGCCTATAATTAACTATTCAGGTTTAATTTAAAATTCTAAAAAAAACAATCGTAAGAGAAATCAAATCCGCTTATCAATGACATGCTAGCATTCATTCTTTCATAAATTAGTTTATTTTTGTAATATTTTTCAAATTTAAGATTTTATTAAGAATTTATAATTTTTATTGCCTTAGTATATTTCCAAAAAAATATTTCTTATTGTATCAATAACGCTTTTTGTATTTTATTATAGCAAAACTTGAGTTTATTCGATCTTTTTGCTATTTAATCAATTTGTGTTTTAAAAATCTTTGGTCAATGATTTTATGATATTTTTATAACCGTTTTATTTCTTAATCAATCGAAAAAAATATATTCAAAATATGTCACGAAGAAATTCTCTATCAAGAGCAAAAGTTAGAGTAAGAAGAGATTCTGGTACGAAATTAGATTATTACAATAAAATTGTGAACAAAACTATACTGGCTCATCAAGTCTGTAACAATTTTAAGATTAAGAAATCCTGTTTTTTTATTCATATAATTTGAAAGGATCCTGTAACAGGACTTCTAGCAGCATCTAATGAAACAGACCATTCTTGGGTGAGAGACGATGTTTATTCCATACTTGCTGTTTGGGCGCTTGCCTTAGCTTACAAAAAACATGCTGACAAAGACTATGGAAGAGCAAAAGCATATGAATTAGAGCAATCAGTTGTTAAATTGATGAGAGGCTTGCTACAAGCTATGATATTACAAATAAAAAAAGTTGAACAATTTAAGTATACTCTAGATCCAAAAGATAGCTTGCATGCGAAATATTCGTCAAAGAGTTGCGCTACAGTTGTTGGCGATTTGGAATGGGGTCATTTGCAAATCGATGCCGTATCCCTTTATCTACTCTGCCTTGCCGAAATGACAGCTTCAGGTCTTCAAGTAGTTTACACATTAGATGAAGTTCTTTTCATTCAAAATTTGATATTTTACATTGAAAATTCATATCAAATTCCTGATTATGGTATTTGGGAAAGAGGAGACAAAACAAATCATGGTCTTCCTGAGTTAAATGCAAGCTCAATTGGAATGGCAAAAGCTGCTCTTCAAGCGATGGATGAGTTAGATCTATTTGGATCTAGAGGAAGCGATTCAAGTGTAATACATGTTATGTCCGATACTATATACTGGTGTAACACTATACTTACGTGTATGTTGCCGCGAGAATCAAATTCTAAAGAGACTGACGCAGCTTTGCTTAGTATAATTTCATATCCAGGATTTGCTTTAGATGATATGGAACTAGTAAATATAACACGTCAAGAAATCTTATCGAAACTTCAAGGAAGATATGGTTGCTGTAGATTCATTAGAGATGGATATAAAACAGCAAGAGAAGATCCCTCTCGATTACACTATGAACCATGGGAATTGAAAATATTTGAAAATATTGAATGCGAATGGCCTTTGTTTTGGTGTTACTTAGTGTTAGATGGTATATTTTACAACAATGACGATCAAGTAGATATAGTATCAGCAAATTTAGAAAATGTATTGATAAAAGACGCTGAATCTATTAAGCTAGTGCCGGAGTTGTATGCCGTACCTGCATATAAAGTAGAAGATGAATATAAAAATCCGAAATCTCAAGACAGAGTGCCATTGGGAAAAATACCTCATATGTGGGGTCAATCACTTTATATTATAAGCAAGCTGTTAAGAGATAACCTTATTGCTCCAGGTGAATTAGATCCATTAAATAGGAGACTAGCTATTCAGCCAAAACCAGATCTTGTTGTTCAGGTAGCGGTTTTAGCAGAAAATGATGATGTTCAATTAAAATTAGCTAAAGACCACAATATAAATGTTCAAACCGTCAGCGATGTTGCTCCAATTCAAATTTATCCAGCTAAAGTATTAGCATATATTTATTCATTTTTAGGCAAAAACGAACGACTTGGTTTGACCGGCAGACCAGAGACTGACATTGGCTATCTATCTAGTAGGCTATTAATCATTATGAAATTAAGTCAATTTTTTTTTCCTTTTTTTAGCAAGCAAGCTTTATACAATGAAAGGACAGATTTTTGCATTTACCGCTGCTGTATTGATTTATAACTCCTATTTTATTGAAAAATTTAATTATTTTTTTTTAGTTTATGGATCACAAATCTTTTTATTTAGCATCTGATATTGACTTTAGTTTAGATTCATTTCGAACATATTTATCCTTTATTGAACGAAACTGGAACAATATACCTGGAAGACCAACCGTTGTTTTTGTAGTCACTAAAGAAATTTATGGTAATATATTTTATTTTCTAAATTTTATTGTATTTGAGTTTTTTTCGAAATTTTTAACTACATAATTCAAATAAAAAGATATCATAGGAATATGCAAATGCTTGAAATTTTGTGGACATATAGATCAATATGTCTTGTGCACTTGAACATAGAGTTTTAGACTTTTGGATTATTTTTATTACTTAGGCAGCCTTTGATACATATTCTGTTTATTGTAACTGGATGATTTTTTTTAAAGTCTAGGGTCAGAAAGAGAATAAAAATTGAATTATTTAAGGCTATATTCTTTAATTAATGAATTTGAATAAAGATCAAAATCAGCTCGCTTATTTTTATATTCTTAGATTAATAATTTAATTATTAACAACTATATTTTTTATTTAACTATTAAAATTGTTTAAAAAAAGAGTTTTTTAAAAGTTTTGTTGATTTAAAGATGCCCATGAAGCTCTAAATTCTCAATTAATTTCAACAATAAAAAAACTCTATAGTGGTTATATAAACGGTGCAAGGTACATTTTACCTATCATTATATCAACATTAGCTTTATAATTTAATTTTGTAAAAGAGTTCAACTTGGTAAACTTGAAGATTTTATCAAAACTGCATGTCTGACTAGTCTAACATTTATTGGAACTGGTGAAGACGGAATTGGTAAGTTGTATTCAATAAAAATATAAATAAAAAATTGAAAAACCTTTAAATACTTGAATATTTAGAAAGTGAAAAGCGAGTTTTCAAATATTTTGAGGAACAAAATTCAACCTTGACAAAAACAAGCGATTTAATTAACCGATATAAAGCATCGCTGTCGGTTGAATTAGAGAAGCCTGGTTCATCCAATATTCTAGCTAACACTAATTCATCTCAGCTTTCTTTAGTTAATTTAAATAAAATTCAAAACCGATCAAAAAAATTAGGCTCAATTATGGGAATTGTAAAAAGAAGTAGATCTATTCAATACACAGAATGTCCAAGTAATCATATTTTTCGCATTTTTGTTTAGAATATCTAAATTTTAAACTTGATTTTTGTTTCTATGGCTCATATTTTTATCTATTTTGTATAAAGTCTTTATTATTAATTATTTAGTGAATATAAATGCAAAGAGACCAAGTTTTACACATATATTTATTGATCCTAAAAGTAAGTTACACCAGTAATCTTAAACATATTCGTTAATCTCACTTGATTCACTTTAATCTACTAATACTTAAAAAAAATTAAACACTAGCAAAAATTTTGGTGATGCAAAATGACGGATTTTTAATTTTAGGAATAATTGAGAAAACAAAAACTTGTACATTAAATAAAAATCTAGAAGAATTAAGCGAAAGGCAACAATCGCGTTCAAATGTTCCAAATGAAACATATCAAAAAATGAATGATGATGATTTACTCAATATGCTCCGAGACAACAAATCGCTTCATGATGAAGCTGATATTTTACATTATCTTTACGAAACTAAGTAAATTAATTCTTTAAAATTTATTCGTTTGCTTTAATATTGATTAAAAAGAAATTTGGACTGGGAAATACCATCAATACACAAAAATTATTTTCAAGGGAGTAAATTAAGAGATCTAATTGTGAATGTATATGAAAAAGCTTCTGTTCGAAAAATGTGGTGGCTTGTGAGGCATTCAGCGGGAATGCTTGAGTTGACATCTGATCAATTGTCTAAAGTAAGTTAAATTTTAGATAAACACTCGCAATCCGGCATCAATCTAAGAATGATTGATTCATTTTTCTAAATGTATTTTAAACATTTTAAATTGAAAATATTTTAAAATTAAATTAAAACAAAATTTTTTATTTTAAAAAATCAGAACATCCCATAAATAAAATAATTTTAATAAATCACCTGTATTCATAAAATGACGAGGGATTAAATTTTTAGTGCATTTCAGAAAATTTATAAAATTGTTTAATGAAAATGATCATTTAAAATTATATTATTGTTAATAAATTAAGGCTGTTTTGACTTTGATAGTTCGACAAAAACAGATCTCGATTGGCTTTCCATCGATCAATAACAACAGTGAAATAAACATAAAATCGTAAAATTTATTAGATAAAAATTTTTTAAGATGTTTAATTTTTCAAAAAGTCCTTTACCGAGAGACCAAATATTTAGCTTGATTAAACAAGCCTGGGGTAAAGATATTAGTATGATGATGGTTACACAAGAGCTCTTAATATACCTGGCTTTATTTATTGGAACTGAACCGCAATTGTTTCAAGGAATGATTCGTTTGAGGCTAGGCTTAATTATTCAAGTAATGATAGGAGAACTAGAACGTACTTTAAATTGTTCAGGTAATTTAACATTTATTTTTAACGATCAACAACTTAATAAAAAAAATTAGTTGAAGAAGCCACAGATCATTTGCTAAATTTAAGTCCATTCGAAATGAAGACTTTATTGAATATGATTTTAAGTGGAAAAGAAATGGGAGCAACGTCGATTTACTCGACTCGGCCGTCAAGTTCGGTTAATGACATAGACGATATTAAAAAGGCAGAACTAGAAAGAAGGCATCTTAGAGATGAGCTAAAGCAAGGATACTCCGTAAAGAACAAACCAATTCTCTTAACAGCTGAAGAAAATGATAATGAAGACTCAAATGATTCTGATTTAGATAAACATGGCCAGTGGATAAGACGTAGAAGACTAGACGGTTCTTTAAACAGAGTTCCGATTGGTTTTTATTCTAAAGTTTGGATGGCTTTGGAAAAAGTACTTTATTTTAAGAAAAAAACTAATTTAATTAAATAATCTTAATAGTGCCAAGGAATCGAAATCTATGGCTATACTCTTAATCAAAGTTTGACGAGAGAAATGACAAAAGAAGAGCTTAAATTTGCTCTTTTAGTTGAAGATGCTTTAAATTTAATTAAAGAGCCAGAATATAGACAGTTGATTGTCGAGGCTTGTATGCTAATGATAATGCTTGCTCAAAATGAACCTAGATTTTATTTAAATGAAATAATAGTCATCGACGATATAGTGATAAGAGCTAATGAGCTATTTTTGCAAGAACAAACTAAGTTTAACGGCGACGCAACTCTATGCTGTGCGATCGGAAAGAAGTGTCCAAGTGCTCGAGGAATTTGTGAGCATTTCTATGATTTGGCTCCTTCTGGCCGATTTGGAAGCATGAATTATCTTTTCAAAGCTTTAACTCAGCTTTTGAGAATTCAAGAGAATCCTGATTGTATAGTTTGCTAGTTTATGCGATACAATTCGTTTAAAATAACAAATTGAAATCAATTACTCAAAAACTTGTATAATTTTAGCAAAATCATTAAATTAATTAGGAAATAATATTTTTTAATTCAATACCGAAAATAAATTTTAAATAAAAGTTGACTTTTTTTTAATGCTTTAAAAAATAAATCAATATTTTAAAATTAATTAAAATTATTTAAAATTTAATCGAAAATCTAATTTTTTCTTTCTTAAGTCTATGTCAAATATTTTTATGTTCAATCTTTCATCCTTTGAGACTTTTTATTTTGGTTATTAAAATATAATAATAAACTAGCTTCATGTGAAACTCTATCTCTAATCTTTTACTCTTTTTTTAGGATATTTTTTTAAATATATCTCCAAATTTGACATCTGTATTTCAACCTATGAAGGCCAGAATCATAAGGTCATTTAAATGTTTTTATAAAAAATCAGTTTTTCAACCCTATCTTGCTTTATTACAAAATTCAAATAAATTAATCGCACCAAATATAAGAGGCGATTAGTATGATTAAACTCTCATGAGCCAATGTTAGTGAAAAAACAAAAAATAATTGCTTTAAACACGTTGATATAGTTTACACTCAAAATTGTAGAGAAAATTTTATAACTGTTTATGAACGTGAATGCACTATATTTACGTTTTTGTCGTAAATTATTGGATAATGTTAAAAAGTTTATGACAAATTTGACTTATCGAAGTTTGCTTATAAATCATCAGAAATATCAAAAAAGTTGGATTTAAATACTTTTATTCATTTTGAAAATGGGGATGAGACAGGCGAAAGCCTCACTGATCAAGATATAATCTCAATTGCACTCGAAATTGATGAACTCTGTGAACTAGTTGATGAGCCGAAAGTTGAGGAAAAAATAATTTCATACAATTTATTGACAGAATCTTTAGAAAAAATTGAAATCTATATTGAACAAAAACAAGTTTTATAATAAATAAAAATAAATTCTATTTTTAAATCTTTTGAATTTAAAATCCCTTTATAGTATCATTAATATCATTAAAATTTTTTTAAAAGAATTAATCGTTAACAATTTTTTTAAAAGAATTAATCGTTAACAATTTTTTTTAAATTTAATTGAAATATCAATTTTCCAACATTAGAAAAATATTCCATTAATTTTTGCACTTTCTTGTTTCCATGGCAATATATTTTTTAGAAAAAAAACGTAAATAGTTAAATAAATTGTTATAAATTACATGCATTGAATTAAATTAGGAAAATAAATCTGTTTTGAATAGATAAATAGTAAAAAAGATTAATATGTCAAATACGACTGAAGACGAATCTAAAAATAATGACAACATTATGGTAAGCATTTTTCAGTTCAGTTCATTTGTAAATCATAAAATTTAATTTATTTTTAATTAGGAGCTAAACGAAGAACTAATCACAAAAAATCTATCAAATTTGGGACGAACGGCTGATGGAACAAAGTTTGCTTATTTGAATTTGTCGATTCCTGGTTTCAACTTGTCTGATATTACTTGCCTATCAAAATTTAAAGAAATACAAACACTTGATTTATCAAATAATAAAATAAATGGTCCGTTCATATTTTCAAAACAAGCAAAATGAAATCCTATTCATTTGCTTTTTAAAATAAAAAAAAATTAAAATTTTTAAATTTAGACCTATCTGCACTTAGTGAATTACCGTTTCTCTTATTTCTGAACGTTTCAAATAATCAAATAGAGAAATTGCTTGATTTCTTACCAACTTACAACCTGAAAGAAGCAGATTTTTCTTTTAATAGAATTTCCGAAATCGGAAATTTGTCTAATTTTCATTATCTTCAATCTTTGCAATTAAACAGTTTGTTACAAATTATTTTTTATTAGATTATATTAATTTTTGTAATTTAAGACAATCAAATAAAACGAATTGAAGGTTTAGAATACTGTCACCGCTTAAAATACTTAAATTTGGCTCACAATTTAATCAAAAAAATTGAAGGCTTGGATAATTTACCCTTAACTAGACTGGATTTGGTAAATTTACTTTTTTGTTCACTTGAATTTTTTAACTCATTTTAATTAAGAGGTCTAATCAAATAAAAAAAATTGAAGGCCTCGAACCACTTAAATATCTTCGGCTATTAGATCTATCTGGAAATTTGATTAAATCTATTCATGGTATTCCAGAAAAGCATGAGTTTATTGAACAAATTAATTTGGAAAATAATAGAATTGGTTCGTTATCAGAAATAGAGAATTTAGCTGGTTTAAACCTTTTACGCGACTTAAATCTTATCTCAAATCCAATAAGGGAGACAGAAGATTATTATTCAGCAGTTATTTTCAAACTACCTAAACTCGTTTTCTTAGATGCAAAAAAAATAGATTTAAATGATAAAGTAAATGCCAAAAACTTGTTTCATCCAAGTGCTGAATATATTGCATCTAGGGATCATATGACTAATTTTATTTTCAATATTATACAGGATCATAGAGTCAGAGAGAGGTTAGCTCTTTATTAGAAAAATTAAAACTTAATTCACGTGTTTTTTAGTACATTACCGAATATTGATTCACCATATCCGATTTTGCTACTTTGCGGCCCCGAAGGAAGTGGAACATCTTATATGGCAACACGATTAGCAAAACAATTTCCGGAATACTTTGATTATGTGTAAACCATTTGAAAGATTTTAAGAAAAAGTTTTCAAGTTGATTTTTTTAGGGTAACTTATACGACAAAAAGACCAAAAGACCATGAAAAAGACAAAATTGATTATAACTTTATATCAATGCAAGATTTTGAAAACGACGTTACATTGGTAAATTTTTATTTTTTAAATTTACGAATATCCCACCAAGAAGTTACTAAAAATAAAAGGGATTATTGTGTAAACTAGAGTCTTAGTGACACGCACTTAATAACCACACAAAATAAATTAATAAAAAGAGGCTAAATTTAAATAAAAGAATTAGAAATGGCTAATTTTCATTTTCAGAGTAGATTATTATTCGGCTCCATCTACATGAAAGAATAATTATTATTTTATAGAGAATTAATTATTCTTTTATATTAAAAAAAAAAAGAACTATCATATTAAACGAAATTAACGCGGAAATTATAACTTTCAAAATAAACATTTTGCAATAGAAATGGCTTCAAAATGTTTGATTTCAAAATAATTTCCGCGTTAATTTCGTTTAATATGATAGTTCTTTTTTTTTAAACTTCCCTAAGAGGCTAAATTCAAATAAAATAATTAAATTTAAGATAATATAATTTTATTATCATTTTGCACTTTTGCTTAATTCTATTCAAAATCAAAATCAAGCTTATTTATCTTGTTTAATTTTACAATTTTTCATAGGGAAAATTCATATGTTGCAATGAATATTTTGGAGATTGGTTTGGAATAGAATGGGAATCGATCGAATCAGTGGCGAGGCAGGGTTTAGCTTGTGTAATGAACATGGAGTTAGAATCTCTGCTTTCATTCAAACAAACATATTTTGAGCCAAGATGTGTTTTGATTTTGACAATGGATAAAAATATACAAATGAAGAGACTTATTAATCAAAATTGTAGTGAATCTGAATCAGAAGTAGCTCTCAATAGAACTGAAATGTATGCAAGTTATAATCAAGAGCATCCAGGCTTTTTTGATGCTGTTATATCCTCAGATGATTTAGATATCGGATATGAAAATTTGAAAAATTTAGTTCTAAGCTATTTAGGAGTATCAAATTTAGAAAATAAAGATTCAACAGACCAGTCTATTTTTAACCAAAATCAGCTGTCAGTTGTTCAATCTAGTAGATTCAAAAAAAGTGACGACTTAAAGGATCAAATGAATGAAATTCCCAGGACAGGTAAATTATATTAATAAATAATTTTATGTAATGTATATTGCAAAGATTCATTTTTACCATCAAATACAGCTACTGGAAATCGTAGTCAAATGTCTCATTTAAGCATAACAAGTCTTTCACAAATTTACAATCAAAATCTACGCTTAAAATTTGGCTCAGCACCCGCCCAACTTTTGACAAAAGGCGAACAAGCTGAACGGTCTCTCGAGAAACGTGCATCAGCTATTAAAAAACAATTCAATATGAATAACAATGTCAGCGCCAAGTCTCAATTAAGCCAGCATATGGTTAGTAAACAAGCAATGCAAGGAACAGTATCTTCATGTTCATGGAACAAATCAAAAACGCAATCAGTAAACGGAATCTTGGATAAAAATTTGGTTAAAACAAACCAAAATGAAAGTGATGATGATGACGATATTGTCAGTCCTTTAAATGAAAAAATACGAATGGCTACCGCAAGCACCACATCGTCTAGTTTATCTTAAGTTTTTTGAATATCTTTTTATTGTATTAATCAAAAATTAATAATTTAAGAAATAAAAAATTATCTAATACGTTTGAAAATTCAAATTTAATTTTTTTAATGAATTTTTTCAAAAATTTTATTAAATCTATTCTATTTCCTATTTAATATTTAGAATATTATTATTAAACATTAATAATTTAGAAATTATTTTATAGAACTAAGGGTTTTGAAAAAAGAAGTGTTTATTATTAATAATCTATGAAGCAATCGAAATAATTAGGAAATAAGAATTTCATTTATTTTTATTCATAAGAAATAATCTTTTTAGTTAAGCTATCTAAAGCTGTCTAAGTGGAATCATCATATGATGCTGGTTTTATGTGAAAAAAGCCAGTAAATATTTTCTGATTGAATGACGAAGATTTGAATCAGTTCTATTAAATACAACTAAGAGGTGTTCTTGTCTTAATTTACCTACATGAGTAAGTAACAGGTGTTCAAAAAATGTTCTAAAGTTTGAGATGTAAAAAAATAAATTATCTAGTTAACTCTTTGGAGGTTTTTAAACATGGTTTACAACAGATGACATAAAGCTAAATTTTACCAAATTGAATGTATTCTCTTATCCATCTTGAAAGCCTGAATAGTTACTTTTTCTTTTAAAAGATTTTTCTTCAAATCTTGGACTTTCGCACATGATGGATAATAGTAAGTTATTGAAGTGAAGTATATTTTTTTTTAATTTTAAAAGGTTAAAATTATTTTCAAAATTTAGATTTTGATTTGAATTCAATTTAATTTTAAAGAAATAGAACTTTAACTTAAAATTTACTTAATATTTTTTAAAAAAGTAAAGGTCAAACTAGAATATTTTCATAAAAATTTTTAAAGCGTCTTAAAAATATTATACATATATTAAATATAATATAATGGGATTCTTTATTAGGGATTTAATCTATTCAGAAGTGAATAGTACTTTTTTTGAAGTATTTTTTATAAGGTCGCATATTAATGCGCCATTTATTTTGATTAAAAGTCATTAAAAAAATGTCAATTATATTTATTATCGTAATCTTAAAGTATTAGTTGTCATTTAAAAGTTTAAACGAGAATTATCAATATTTCATAGAAGTAAAAAGTATTAAAGGATATTCTTTTTTAGTTAAATAGAACTGTTAATTACCAAGAATAATTTTTAATTAATTATATATTGTAAAAATTAAATGTTTAAAAATTTTTTCATTAGTTGCTGTTTAATAATGTACTAGAATCATTTCAGTAATTGCATTCGGTTCAAAGGGTGAAAAAACAAATAGTGAAGAATATTTAGATACTTTTCCAGCTAAAGCATGCCACATCTATTTAGGAAATATAAGAAAAAAACAATCAAAAAAATTAGCAAAATCAAAGAAAAATTTAATTCGTAAAATTTAAACCAATAAGAGAGAAATTTCTTAATTTTTTAACTCATAGGATTTTTTATTTATTATACGATGATATTTTTTGGCTTTTTGCGATGCTTTAAAAGGCCTTTAACTAAACTTGTGTCAACTAATATTTTTAAATTACGAAAATTACATAAAATCTTGACTTTTATCTAAATTGACGATTTAAAATTTTATTTAAATGACCTTTAATTAAATTAATTGACGCTTTTATATTAAATTTTTTTTATTATTATCATATATATTTTTAAATATATCTATTAAATCATTCTTAATCTAAAGCTTATTAGCTTAATATTAGTTTAAAAATTTGAGAATTAATACATTTGGCAAAATACGACAAAAAGTTGAATGATTTTTAAACTTTTGATCAAAAAGTGCTTAATTTATTCAGTTTTTTTACATCTATATTAACTAAAAAAACTATAAAAACATTGAAGTCAATAGTCAAAAGTCAAGTATTCTTAAATTTAGTAAATTTATTCTTTGTTTTGTTTTTAATAAAACCTTATATTTTCTAATAAGTTATATTTATTTAAAGATCTTAACAGCAAAATAATAAAGATTTACACAAAACATTTGAATACAGCTTTAAATCATAAAATAATAATCTTAATTTGAATCGGATAGAAAATCCAAATTGTTATTAAAATAAATTGGCAATAAATTAAAGTACTAAAATTCTGTTGTTAAAAAAAAATGTTTGTGATTCATTACGGATAAGTTTTATCTTTATATTTTTTTTTTTAATGATGTTAAGTGATCGAACGGAATCAGTGATTATTCGGATTTTTTTAACCTTTTGTTCAAAATCAGACAATTTACTTAACGAAAATTTTTCCAAATAACTAGCTTCTAGCTTCCTATAGCTTTCAGTAACTAAATTTTCATCATTTAATTGTTCTGTGATTTCATTTTGGTTTCTTGTATCTGTTTCCGGGTTTATATTATCATGTCTATCTTGGTTATCGCTAAAAATAGATTGTGGTTCTTCAATAAGATTTGATCCTGTCGAATTGTTATCATCATCATTATTTGGTCCTGGGGGTCGCTGTTGACTTTGAGCTTGCTGTTGGGCATCTACAATAATTTGCTGAATCTGAGATTGCTGCAGAATAGTTGGCAATTCGTAGTGATGGAAAAAATATATCATCGAATGTTGAATAAATAACCAGGAACAAACTAACGCCAGGCCACTGTATTGACCATTAAATCGATAATGATAAGCATAGAAAGCAAAGTGATACAAAAAGAAAAATCGTAACCAATGTCTTTTCGAAATGGTTGAGTGACAACAAACAGCATCAAATTGATCAGCAACCCAAACTACCAAAATTATATAAAATGCAGTTGTAGCATCATTAAAAAATTCTGACATTATTGCTTCCATTCCTATAAGAGCTAATATTACTGTTAACAGAGGTGCAGCTGGAAATGCCATTGATACATTTAGTTCAATCATTTGCAATAAATCAACAATGAAAATGAATATTTGATGGTGCGAATAGCGTAGTAGAATTGAAATTGATATAGTCTAAATTTAAAAAATAATATTAGCAATCAATAATTTTGGATATTTAATTTTCAAATTTTTTATCAATTAAGCTAAATAATTTTGACTTGAAACGAAAATTAATAATTTTTAGATAATTTTTTGTTCTATTAATTATTTTTAAACTCTGTTATTAAAAAATTTTTGTAAATAACATGCTCTTAATTATCTAATAAAGAATTTTCATTGAAATACCTGAACTGTGAATCTGACTAAAAATAAAAACTTACAAAAAGTATCATTATCAAAAGGGCTGCAACATAGGAGCTTCTAGCCATCCAACTTGAAACAAATCTAAAATGCTCTCCTGTTACAGCATTACGTACGTAACCTTTGTTTTTCTCTCTTTCTGCTACACTTTTTATGCTTAACATGAGGATTTCGTTATATCCTAGAAATTCATCAAGAACAAACTTATTAAAGCCACTTCCGAAGCACTCATCGCGATTAGGATCAAGCGTAACTAACATAACAGTTATGTTAAGCTTTTGGCGTGTCGCAGGTGAAAGTCTAAGAAATCCATATTCAAGTGAGTATTCAATGATATAATTGTCCTCAAAAACTTTGTTAAATAGTTGAAGCTCACTAAAAGCTTCTTTGAGAAATCGATAGGTTGGTGATACCGTTTCCACAGTAGATTTAGGAATTTCTTTTTGATTTAGTTCAATATTAACAGATGCTATTTTACCATCACCGATTATTTCATCCTTTAAATTAGAGTTATTATGTTCATCTTTATTCAAATTTTTAACACCGAGTGGGCATGTCAAATTAAAAGGATTCTGTATCAAACAACTTTGACTATTTTCATATTTATTCGAAAGCGCATACATGTTTGAAGCTTTAAATTCTTTAAATTGACTATTTTGATAAAACAAATCCTTCATTGATGTTGAGTATTCTTTTTCATATGAATCTTTTAAAGAATAAGGCTCTTTGAGTTGATTTTCAGTCGACATTATGAACAGTTTAGAAGCATTATGAACAATTTCCACCCTTAGGATACCATCTCTGGGCCAGCTTTCTTGAATCGCTGATAAACAATTTATCGGATTACGATTGAAAACAATGTGTAAATATGAGAGCAACGCAAACGAACCGATTGCCAGTATCAAGAGAAAAAATTCAATAACTCGACGAAAAGTCTTGGAAAATTTTCTTGCATACAAAATAGCTATTCGATAAAAAAGAGCGTGGAATAATCTATCACGTACATGGACTATAGTTTGTTGCTGACCAATTGGCTGAAAAATGGCAGTTTGGTTCAATTGATTAATGGTTATATTTGCAGGGTTCAACCTTGGATTGGTTTGATTATTATTTTGTACTTGGTCGTTTTGATCCATTTAGATGTTTAACTGATCTTCGTCAACTTGCTAAATATCCTTTTGATCAAAATAAATTCCGAAATATCAAATAAAAAGTTTAATTGCATCAAATTATTTTTATAACTATTTGCAAAAAAGAGAATTTTTTTCCTATAGAAAAATTCTATACCAAATTAAAAAAAATTAAAATAAACTATTATAGGTGCGATGAATGCATTTTTGTCTTCAACATCAGAAATGTAATTAAATTACAAAATATTAATCAATTTTATTATCTTTTTCTTAATAAATTAATATAAAATTCGCCATTTTTTTATAAATTTTTTTCAATTAAAAATCTAATAAAATTTTAATTATTTCGAAAGTTTAATTCTAATTTTAAAGTTTTATTTTGTTAATTTTGTTTTGATTAAATTAAGCAAAATAAAATTAGATCGTAAAAACTCTATACCTAAGTCCAAATCCAAATATTAAACAAAAACAAACTAAATAAAAAAAAATAGCAAAGCAAAAATCTCAATTTTAAATTATTTTATTCAAATTTCTTCAGAATAAAAAATAATAGCTTCATTACTTTCCTAGCCTCAAATATCTACTTAAATTTTAATATTAAAATGACTTTTTGCTAAAAAAAAAATAGGTCATAGAATTTAATTCTCAAATATTCTTAATTTTAGATTATGTATAATGAGTTGTAAGACAAGCGAGGAAAAAAATCCAAAATTTGAATGCTTCGTTTCAGAATTGGAGCATTTGCCATTATCGTCAAAAGATGCATTCACAGAAAATGCCGTAAAATTTCTAGAATTAAACGAACAATTCACAATTAAACAAAATCTAGCTATACTAAAACTTTTGGAAAGCAGATGTAGTGTAAAAGCTCTTATAATCCATAAATCCAACAACTTAATAAATGATAAATTCAAATTTATTAAATTAGTGCTAAAAATATATAACATTATTTCGTCGACAGAATTCGGTAAATTAATAAGAAAAAATTACAAAAAATTAGAGAGCACTTTGAATGCTTTAATGCTATACTCTGTCATAAAATCGTCTGAGCAATTCAATTTATTCAAATTAAAGTATGATGAAGGCTATGTTATTATAAATAATGAAATGTTTAAAGATGAGATAAGTCTAATTGAATTGTAAGTTTTTAAATAATATTTTACTAAAAAAAAAATCAACAATTAATTAAAATTTAAAAAATTTCAAATTCCAATAGTAAAAAAAAGCTAAATAGCACATTTTCAATTTAAATTATTCTTTTTACTAATATTTTTTCTTTAGAATGAATGAATTTCGAAACAGCGTACTCTATGTAGCTCGAAAATTAAAGTTTTTATACACAAAATATTTGTTTTCAGTGCATAGCAGTAATTTTTTGATCTATGAGTACATTACGTGTTTATTGACCATTTGGACGGATACCACCTTTGAGATAAAACAAAAAATAAATTTGCTAGATAGTTCCCAATTTATCAATTCATTAAGAATAAACTCGAAAGAATGCAAAATATTGCTTCGTTTAGAAAACTTATTTAGTGACGCAAAAGTTTCAATCACAATAGTTAACAAAATAAATTTTTTTCTAGGTAATTTATTTTTTAAATCTAATTGATAGAAAAAATGTTTAATATTAATTTTCCATGTATATTTTTTAGATTCAATTGGGTATTATATGTGTGATTTTATATTACTTTTGGAAAATTTAAATTCTTCTTCTTTACAATGCTTTATTCCACTTTTAAGGTATTTTATGTTTAAAATTTAACATATTAATGAATGCTGCAAATCTTTGCCAAAGAGCAACATTTTATCATGTTGAAAAAGTTTCTGGTCATTTAGAAAAAAGAATTATTTCATTTATGCTAATAAAAAAGAGGATGAATTTTCCAAGCATGTTCCTTTATTTCAAAGAATATTAATCTATTTTTGAGTCAATTATTGTGACTCCTTACTGTACTATTCAGTTGATTTAGATGCAAAAACTTTTTACATTCTTTTCTTATCTCATCAGTTGTTTGAAACTGAATTCCACCAAGATAATAGAATATCAAACGAAAAAGATAATAATTTGAAGTTAGAACTATTAGCTGGATTAGGCAATCGTGCAGCACCTCCATGACTTCTAATTTTTGGAGTTTTTCCTTGGTCTTATTAGTAAACGGTTAGGCGTTTTCATTCTATATAAGTAAAATATTTTTGTTTGAAATTTCATCTAGCCATCCGCAGTTTCCCAAAATTGCCAAATTTAATTCTAAGCATCACCAAATATCCGCCTTTGAATATGCTTTGGTAACAGCGCATAAAAATGCGCATCAATAATGTCAAAAGTACTTTTTTTGTTGTCGAAACCACTTTTTTTGACAAACAATTATTTTTTAGTTTATTTTGATATTGAAAAAGTATTTAGATTTTTATTTAAGTCTTTAGAAAATTTTGATATTGTGACTAAAAAAAATTAAAAATAATAATAATAATAATAATAATATACGGCAAGCAAGCTTGCAGAGGAAGTCTTTTAGGAGATCGCCTATAGTAGCACATTACGCAATAAAAGGAAAATTACAGAAATAAGAGTAACTGATAAGATTATGTAGACAAATAGACATAATTGGTAACTTTGATAAACAATACAATATACAAATAATAAGTCAAAAAGTTACAAGAAACTGAGAGGGGTATATAATAAAGAAATATAAATAAAATTATCATGTGGTAAAAACTTGGTGGCCGGTTTTTAATAAGTTTGAATTTAATGTTTGTTTTAATTGAATAGAATAATTATAATTTTTCAAATAATAAAAAAAATTGAGAGATTTTTTTTAAATTTTGTGATAAGGTTTTCTATTGATAAAATTCCAGAATAGTTTGTAAAGATTTGCATTTTATATTTTCAGAGACAGAGCAATTTTTTTTTAATTTTTAAAAGAAAGATTGCAGAAATTCAATCGAAACGTTTGAAAATTTCAAAATCTCTTTATTTACGATTTATTCTCGTATATGCAAAGTTCAACAGCCTAAAAGAGACCGGAGACTTTCGGCTTGATTTTTTTGAAGAAGTGAATTTGAAAATTTGAAAATAACTTTTAATTATAAATTTTATTAATTTAGCTTATTAAGAAAATGAAGCTTTCAAATAAATTTAAAGCTTTTTGTATAAACATTATTAAAAAGCGTCTAGATCAAGAATTTGTTAGTGTTTTTCAATCGAATTTAAAAATGATATCAAACGAAGATTGTCCAAATTTTCTTTGTCAAAATTTAAGCCCTTCTCATTTAACTAAATTCTACGAAGCACTTAGAAATCGCTCTTTTCGAAAATCATCACAAATTTTAAGGCTAATTAATCAGGAGTTTGGAAAAAATATTCAAAATTCAAAACAAATTAGAGAAAATATAGGATTATTATGTGATAAATCAAAGATAGAAGATTTTCAAATAAAAATGGAACCAAATGAAAATTGTGACAAGAATAAATTTGAAAACCAACTTGATTTCACAAGTGATCTAAGTTTGTTTGATTACAGTTCAGATGAGAATTCTGGTCGAAAAGATAACTCGAAATTTTCAATAGAAAAAAGAAAAAATAATTTTGATAATAGTTTATTTGATCGAAATAGCTTAAATCTTAATCAAAATGAAAAAAAAATTTCTTTTTCAACTTCATCTCCAATTAATGAATTTGAAAGCAAAAAATGGTGTGGTATTAGTCGAAAGCTGGACCTAAATTTGAAATGTAAAGAAAGAAGTCCTAGTCCATCTAACATTTCAAAGTTAAACCTCTTTAAGAATATATTTGATGATAAACTACAAAGTTTTATATTTAATAACAATAGCAATAAAAATGAAACAAAATTAAATGAAGGCAAAGAATTTAAGAAGTATAAATTCAAATCGACTTATCAATCTAATAAATTTTATAAATTAAATGACCTAGTTAGCGTAATGATCAATGAAGACTACTTTCAGACGTAGTATTGTATCAACTAGTCGAATGTTGAAATACCGCAATTCCTTGTTTTGTTTTGATTTTTTTTAAATAAAAATATTAATAATTTTAGTTTCTTTTTACAAATTTTAATAAATTTAACAGTGATTTTAAATAAATTTTTGTTTTTTCTACTCAAACGTGTTGTTATTAAGCGAATCTCATTTCCCAATTATCTTGCCAAAATACAGTATTCTTTTGAAAATAAGCTGCGCACAAAAACGTGCCTTTTTATTAAAAATGGCAATATTACCTATTAGAATACGGTTTTTATTATCAAAACAAAAAATGAACACTCGATATTTAAGAATACGATATTTTGGAACTAATGAGAACTCAAAATTAAAGATATACTTGAATTCTTAGATTCTCAATTAAATATTAATCTAATTCGAAATTATTTTTTATTTCTATTTATTTAGTGCCTCTCGCTCCAGATACATTTCTTTAAGATTAAATATAAAAAAATTAGTATCAATATGCCCCAGTGAAATAATTAGTTGTTAAGGAATAAATATAATGATATATAATTAATAGCTCTTTGACGTATTATTTAAGACTGATCGAAGTTTCAGCTTCTGGATATAAATTTTAGTTGTAATTCTTAAAACTTTTAAACTTTGCATTTTTTCTAATTATAACAAAATTATTAATGAGCGATAATATTTTAATACCTCAAAATTAGTTAAAAATTACCACAAAAATAGTAAAACATACCACAAATTTAATAAAATTATCATATTTTCAGTATTTTTATCTTAATTTTAATTATTTATCCTCTTATGCTCTTCATCAGAAATGAAACAATTTCCACAAGAGCCACTTGTTAATTGTAAGTAAAGAGCTGCGCGACAGCCTTGTTTGTTAAACTTACAATAATAACGATATTTATCTCCATCTTTGTTCTTGAATATCCAATTGTTACCATTGATGTTACCTTCTTTTATTTGTTTTACAATTTGGTCGTATTCTTTGAATGGTTGATATAGCTCGTAAGTAATTGCTTTGCCACGTTTTTTTTGATTTTGTGGTTTTAACACGTCGTCCCAATCTTGATCAGTGTCATCTAAAGTTTGGTCTAATGGATCTTCTAAAATGCTTTCTTTTGACTGTGTTTCAGACATTT
>VANL01000662.1:0-26366 GCA_006352455.1 Brachionus sp. 'Tiscar'
ATAACAAAAAAAAGTTTTTATTTTTGGTAAAAAATGCAACAAAGTATGTTGCACTATGTTGCAGTATTTTTTAAAATATATTTTATTTTAGTAAATTTTGATCTATCAAAAAAAGAAGAATTTTTGTTCTTTTTGTTTCTAAAATTCGCAATACCTCTTTAAACATATTTAATAAGATAAAATTTTAATATTATAGATATTTTAATTCCAAGTACAAAACTTCTTTTATCAATTTTTTTTTCTAAATAAACTATGACTAAATTTTAGCGAACCATCCTCAAAATTGAAGAATTCGAAAAATCAAAATTGATAAAAAAATTTATAGAAATAATTTAGATAATTAAATATTAGTTCTTCAATTTATCTCTTGAATTTGATGAAATTTAGAAATTCAAATGTCATTTTATGATTGAAGTAGTTTAATAAAAAGAAAGACATAAGGTTAATTTACATTTGCTTCGCGGTAGTATTTTTGTAGTATTAGAATAAAGTCCGTGATGGTCAGCATTCCAACAAATTTTTGATTTTTGCTATCCCATAGAGGCGCTGCACGTACACCATTATAAATCAAGGCAAAAAAAGCTTTTTTAACCTTTGAATAAAATTATATTAAAAAAACGATCATCGTATTTTTTGTCAAAGGATAATTTATTCTAATTAATTTCCGGAATGAAATTTTTAAAAAATCTTAATTTTTAAGCCTTATCTTGATCAAATTAAATATTTAAATAATATTGAGTTTTTTTTTTTTGTAATAAATTAATTTATTTATCTATATGAGAAGTGTTTTAATTGAGACTAAATAATCTAGACAAGCAAAAAAATCAAGTAAATTTTTTTTAATGCAAAATTAAACTTATCTCAAAAATAAAATTTATGGTAATTCTGATTTACCTGAGACATATTTTGTTTATTTGTTTTTCAATAGTAATAACTAACAAAAATAATTCATAACCGGTATCATACCAGTTGGTAAATTTTTATTTAAATTTTCCGAAATACAATTTATGTCTAAATAACCTTCTAATGATGGCTAATCGAAAAAAATATGATAGTACTTACAAGTAATTGAGTGTCAAAGACAACTATTTTTGCACTTTTTGGCATTATGTCATAGCAGTATTTGTGCTTCATAAAATAGCTGAAAATTTGATTGTTCTCTGTTAAAATTTGAAAAATAAGAAATAATTTTAAAAAAAATCCGAAATGGAAGTAGAAAATGATGAATTGATATTTACCTATGGCCTCGAAGCCGTGATCAAAATCGAAGCAAATACTATGCTAAATAGAATAATGAAAAATAGAGAAAAAGAATGGAAAAAACCAACTGGAGAATGAGTGGACTGTCGGCTGAGGGCGACGTGTCGACCCACGTGGTGAATGGCCGGATTGCTCAAAGTACTGCTCAGTGAATTAGTCGATTGAGCTTTTGATCCGTTTGACGGCTTGATTTGTTGCGCAGGTGAATGGCCTCCTGACATTTTCTAAACACAAATTCCAAAGGTGTTATTATTAGCTCCTAATTTAGAATAATTTTTTTCCTTTCTAAATTAAATTGTGATATTCAAGCGCCACTTGAATATTCTCAGCATAATCTTATCGGGTAAGGATGAGTTTATGCGAAAATTTGAGAAAAAAAAAATTTTAATTTAAACTGAATGAGAGTTTTTGGTTCATATTTTTTTTTAAAGCAATCTTTTATAACGAAACATCAAATATTTATAAGGAGAATTATGCTAAACATTTTAAAATTTGGCTTTAGTTAATTCAGTTTTCGCATCATAATTTTAAATGGTTGCAACTATTGCAAGCGAGCAAAATTATAATAATTCAAAAAAAAAATCCTATTGTTGCTATTGTGTTACTTGTTCACTGCTTTGTTGCATTTAAAATTTTGTTCTAGCTAACCCTTAACTTGATTTTTCGAAATTTTGTCAAAACATACACAAGTATAGGTTTTAAAGGTGCAAAGTTTTAAGAATATGATAAGAACGCGTCTAATTTTTTTATCAAGTTTAAGTTTATGTTTGAAAAATTAAGCAAATTAATCAAGATTGAGAATTTATTTTAGATAGGGGCCTAGAGCAATTCATCTATTTTCAAACTTCAATTTTAAAAACATCTGATTTTTACTTACCTATGGTTTCTCGGTCGGATTTTGGTGTCTTATTGAACAAACTCATCTAAAACATAAATTAATCAAAATTAATTTTTTTTTTATTATTATGTAAATGCCTTTAATTATGGAAATAAAAATTAAGAAATTTATTAATTTAAAATAAATAAATAAATAAAAAACTTAACTCTAAATAACAAAAAAAAAATCATTTAATATAACTGAAAAGGAATGATAAAAAATTTTATTCTTTTAATTGACTGATGATTGATTCCATGATGCGCAATTTATTTGAAATTTATCTTCTTTTTTTTTTCTTTTCATGGAATAAATCAAGATAATACACACGTTTTAAATTAAGCGTTCAATTTGAATCAATCAATCGGCCAAATTCTATAAATTTTAAATTTCCTTTCTGTTTGATGAAATGTAAAAAATTATTGATTATTCTAAATTGAGTGTTTATGAGAATATTTTATTTCAACAATTAGGAAAAAAATTCTAAATTATTTAAAAAATTGAAACTACCTTTAAACGTGTAGTTGGAGAAATGGAGTCATCGAAGTGAAATTCGCTTTCCTCGCTGATACTATGGCTGACTTGTCGGCGTACCGAGCTCGGGCCAGTGCTTAATGGAGAAGCTCCATTTAATTTTTTAAACAACAACTGCTGCTGTTGTTGCTGCTGTGGCCGGTCGCCTATGTTTTCGACGATCGGCTGCTGCGATTTGGCGTCGCTCTGCGATCGTTTTCTGACCTTGTCCAAAAGTGATCTGGGCGAGATGCGCGGACTAGTCGAGAGGCCGGTGTTAGACTCGGCCGAACTGCTCGAAAGAGTCCGCGAGCGGAAAAACGTAAACGAACGTTTTTCTTTGGGAGAGTTTTTGCTAGGCGTTAGATTCATGTTAATATTGGGTGTCTTGAAGGCCAAATGTTCATTCTTAAATATAAGATTTAATACAGCAAATTTAATTAGACAAAAATGAAAATTTTATCAAGTCAATGTAGAGTTGAATGCATGACTAAAATACAAAAGCGCTTTAGGAATCTATTTAAGACTGCTTAATTAAAATAAAACAAAGATGGCATCTTTTTTTTTGTTCTTGTCAGACTTAAGCATTTAATACTAGAAAATTAAAAACTAAATTCAGATCAATTTTTTGGCTTAGTGTTGTCAACATTGTGTATGTGTTCAGAAAGTAATATTTTTAATAATAAAAATTTAATCGACTATTTTAGTCTTAATTTATAATTGCTGACAAATAGTAAATATTTACGCATTTTTTTTTAAATACAATCCAAAAAATATATATTTAATTTTATTTAATAGGTACTTTCAAATGTGTATCGTCTTATTTTATTCTTTTTAAACCAATATGCGCAATTAAACATTAAAAAATTCTCTCTCTCTTTTATAATCATCAACATATTTTTTTCTATGTTTCCGATTTTTTTTATAGAATGCATTTTAATACATAAATCTGAATAGAGTAAGAATTAAAAAAATAAAAAAATCGTTCATGCATTTTTTGAAATTAATTTTCTTCTTAGAAAAAAAAAACTTAAAAGACTATTTTTTTGCTTGCTGAATAAAAAAATGATAATAATATGAATAATTAATAAAAATAAACACACATTATACCAAAAAAGGTTGAAATAACGCCTCTTCAAATATAAAAAAGCATATTTTTACTTATGGACCAATTCTCACCTAAGAGAAGAAAAAAACAATTACATTATTTAAAATTTAACGTATTCTGTTGCTTCTGTTTAAAATCTGTTGATTTAAAATTAATTATTTGAAGCCAAATTTAAAATTTTGATTAATGCTTTTGTTTAAGCTAGTTATATAAGAGTAATCTAGTTCAGTCTATTTGAAAAGTATTTTTTTAAATTTATAAATTAATAGCAGATCTACCTCGTGAATGGGTTCGAGATAAGCTTGAAAGTTTTTGTGCGACGAAGGCTCGGGCACACTGTGTCGCCGATTTTTACTGTGGTTTTCCTCGCAACTCCTAGTCGCCGATGTAAATTCGGATTTGCGTCTTGTGCGTTTATCAGACGGAAAAGAGAACAAATTTTTGAATATACTCGACATGTGTTTGGCTTTTTTATCTATAAATGTTTAACTAAACATAAAAAAGTAAACTAATTTCGTTGGCAAACAGAACTTATCTATTTTACAGCAAAATTGAAATAAGTGCAATATTCAATACTGAGAAATTTAGCTAAGTCAACGCGTGAAAGATTAATTTTAAATATTTTTTCAGAGTAAGCCAAACACTTAAATAGCAATCTAAGGTTGCTAAGTTTCCATTATTAAAATTAAATTACGGAAATGATTTCTAATAAAATGTTTTAGATAAGACTATCTCCTATCCCTAAATGACTATCTTTTATCTAAAGCAATTGTTGCTTAGATAAGAGTCTCGGAAAAATGTTTAAGCCTCAGTCGTAAAAAATTAATCACTTCTAGCATTAGCTTAGCTTTTTAATACAGCTTTCACCTCTAGAAAGAGAATATCAAATTAAGCTGTTTATTCGTAAGAAAAAAATCTTTGCGTGATTCAGTTCGACATTAATGTATAATCGAATTAATGCGAGCTCAAATTCTAGCAAAATATATCAATTATCATATTTCTTTAAATTTTTTTCTTTTTTTTTTTTTTTTTCTCAAAAACTACTTAATAAAAAACAAATAAAAATATATGTGCAAAAGATTAAATTTTATAATTAGATCATTTATTGAAATAGGAATGAAATTTTAATCAGAAAATTAAAAAATAAAACTAGCATCATCTGAACACATAAATGCGAGAATAAAATAATTTTATTAATGCGCAATTTTAAAATTTCAAAATAGAAAGAGCATATAATAATAAAAAAAAACAAACTTTATAATTTAGAATTAGTTGTAAGTTATGCGCTTTTTATTATAGGTGTGTTAAGGATTTTAAAAACGACTTACTTTTGTTTCAGGCATCGTTGTCTTCTAAATATTCTTGTTTTAAATCCAAATTAAAATTAAATCTAAATTTATGAAAAAAAAAAAATTAGTTCGGTCAATGTAGCCAAATAAATTAATTAAAAAAATCAAAGAAACTTTTTTTTATAAATTTTTTTTGAAACTTTTCAAAAAAATTAAACAAGTTTTAAAATTTTTTTTGTGTTTAAAATTAAAAATTATTTTTTCAAATTTGATTTTAATATTTTTACAGAATTATCAAACAATTAATCAACAAAAAAAGTTGAATATTTAAAAGCATTCAAATATCTGATGCAAATCCAAACAAAAAAATAAATTTTTTTTTTCATATTGAGCTTAATTTTCCTAATTTAAAACAAAAAAGAGAATAAATAAAAACAACTGTTCTTAAGCAGTTGAAGCGCTCAAGTTTAAGTTCGTGTAATCCTAACTGAAAGCATTCAGTCAAGATTAAAATTAAAACAAACTTGACTAAGACTTTAAAGATCAATTATTTATTAAGAAATTTGCACAATAATTTACATTATTTGCTCAATTGAACTGTTTGAATTAGTTTTATTCGATTTAATAGTGTCGTCTAATTCATCAATGAGTTCTCTAAATTCTAAGCAAAGTTCTTCGACGTTCATGTTCGTTTTTGCAGATATTTTAAATATGCTTTTGAAATCAACTCTTTCTGACGGACGCCAATATTCCTCGATTTGCTGCAAGGAACCTTTACAAAAATAAAAACTTCCTGAAGGCTTTTTTTAAATTTAAAATTTTACTTTCATAATTTTCAAATTCTTGCATAAAATGCTCATATTTTTCCTGGGCATTTTCTGTATCCATTTTGTTAAGCACCAAAATCGATGGTTTATGAATCAGACTGCTATCGTACATCTCCAATTCTTTGTTTAGAAAAATAATATTTTCAAATGCGTTGCGAGCTTCGTATTTTGGATTCAATTGAAAACCATTTATGTCAACTATGAACACATTAATTTTTGTTCGTGAAATATGCTTTAAAAATTTATGCCCCATTCCACGATTATAATGAGCTCCCTCGATCAAACCTGGCAAATCAGCCAATGTTATCTTTAAAAAAATATTTTTTTTTCTCAGAGTAAAATAAATGTCATTTGCAAACTAAAGCTTTTAACAAATAAAAAAATTATTTAATTTCTCTCTTTTCATTTTAATTAAAATTAAAAATTATTATACTACTGGTTGCCTGTTTGACATAAGAAGCTAGAATTAAAAAAAAAAAAGAAGAATAAACTGCATATTAAATTCAATTAATTAAAAAAATAAGATTGAAAAAAATTGATAACAATAAATTTTTTTGTTGTTGTTGTGGGAAATATGTAATTAATTTGGTTTGCATGTTAACATTAATAATTAAATTTAAATTAACTTACAGTTCTTTTATCATCATATTCAATTGCTCCTAGTTGGGGCTGTAACGTAGTAACTAATTAAAAATTAAATATTTTTTTTCAAAATAAAGATGAATTGAGTATTTTACAGGGATAATTGGCAATTTTGGGTCTAGCTCTTGAAACAAGACTTAAAAATGTACTTTTTCCCGCATTAGGAAATCTATGAAATAATAGTTGAAAAAAAATTTCATCATTAAATTTAATTTACCCAATTAGTCCAATGTCAGCAATTAGTTTCAGATCCAGATTGACTGAGAAAGCTTGTCCTAATTGAGCCTGGTAATCATTTAAAGGCGAGCCTCCCTTGCCACCTTTAGCTATGACCAATTTTTCATCTTGATTGTTTATTTCGCCGATAACAATGCCTGTATCTGTTTCGGCAGTGATTCCACAAGGAACATTAATCAACACATCCTGACCATTAGATCCATATGGCTTTATTTTTCTTAAAAAATTCGATTTTTGTTTAAAAAATTAGAATAAAATTTTATTTATACATACTTACTAGATTCACCATTGCCTGCTATGTATCGTTTGCGTAGATTATTTGAATAGACATTTTTTAAATTAATATTACTCTTGCCTTGAATAATTATGTCTCCACCTTGAAAAATTGCATCAATTTTGAATAATTAAAATAGAATAGCTCTACCATCTCCACCAATTCCTCCCAATTTTGGTAAACCCTTTCCACCGGATCCACTTTTAACATAGATTCTAAGCCGGTCAATAAATTGTCTCTTCAAATGCTTTCCCTAATCAAAAATGTTAATATTGTGTTAGTTTAAAGTTTAATTTTAATTAAGTACCAGCTCATAAGATTTTATTCGAAATAATAATTTTGAAGTAAACACCATTTTATATCGATAACCTAGAAATAGCAATATTTAATCACAAGTGTTGTGGGACTGTTTAAGTATGTTGATAAAAAAGCTATTATTATTCATTTTTTAATAAATTTAGGTGCTTGAAACCGAGGTTTTAAATTTAAGAATTATAATTTTAATTAGATATAAGCAGCTATGACACTGATTTGAATGCATTTTTTGTGCGCAATTGTTGATCCTCATTTGATTTTTTTTTTGTTGAAATTAAATTTCAAATCTCTCATTGCAAGTATAAGAATTTTTATTAAGAACATGTGCAAAATCATCTTAAAGCAGCAGATTTTTAAACAAAAAAATGGATCTTGAAAAGAAAATAGATGGGGCGTGTGAACATATTCCTGATATTTTCTTTTTGCTACTTGACAATTTTAATAATTAATTGAAATATAATTGAAGCATTAAAATGACTTACATTCTAAGTTTTTTTTTACTCTTCAACGATTTATTCTTCTAATAAATAAAAAATGATTTACGCATTTAAAAAACCATCTTGCTTCCTTTTATTATTAAGAAAAATCATTATTTAATCATAAATTAAAAATCTAATCTGAAAACTTTTATTTTATTTACACTTTTTGCTAGCAAAATATCAAATAATGAAAATCAATAAATTTCCTTAGTTTGATTCGCAAAATTTTAATCAATAAAGATGAGATAAGTTTATTTTAAAATTTTACCAAAAGATTAATTTTTTTTATGAACAATTTTTCTTAGAGCTAGCCAAAAACTCTTGTTTAATTCAATTAAATTCATCTCTAAAAAAAAATCTATTACCTTTTTTTTAACTGCTAAGCAATTTTTAATTTCAACACAGAAAAAAATTTTTTGAAAATTTTTTTTCTGATAATACCTAAAAAATCTAAACTAGTTTACATTTTTGTTTTAAAAAGCTATCTAGTAATTTATTTAGTTTGATAGAGCTTCAATAAAAAAAAAATTAATTATTTGCCTTTAAAAAGCTTTTTTAAGAAAACGAAAGTAAATATTTGTTAAGTTTTTATTTTAATATTTTATGTTGAATAGCAAGCAATTTACACAACCCAAATATCTGAGGTACAATCACCTCCAGGATATCTCATTTCATGAGCCCTGAAAGGGCCTTTATCAATATTTCCAAAATCGATATGAAAATTTTCATCCAAATGCATGCCGCCTTTTTCAGTGTCACAATCTATTTTGACCATATAGGAACCAAGTTTTTTTAATTCAGGATAAAACTGATCATCCCAAGAGCTAAAAAGTGAATTAGTTACATAAAGCCTTTTTCCATCTAAGCTCAATTGCAACATTTGAGGTCCACCGGCCAGTTTATGGTTCAAAAGAAAGACATCTTGACCGATTCCTCCAAGTTTTATTTTTGCTGTCAATATTGGGTTGTGAGGATCGTTGATGTTAAATTGATGAACTTCACCGTGCATCCAATTCGAAGTGTACATATATCGATCATCCATCGATAATACTAGATCAATTGTAAATGAAGGTATTGGCGATGGACTTGCTTTAGAATGTATCGGCTCCAATTGAATAACTTTTTCCATATTCCAATCATTTTCACTTTTCCAAAAGTGCCATATTGAACTACTTAAAGGGCAAACAACGAACCCATGAGAGCTGTGTGGATTGTGCATAAATCTCAATTCATACGGCATTAGACCTTCATTTCCAAGATCAAATGATTTTATCAGCTTTTCGGCTTTCCAATCCCAAAAATGAACTTTTTGTCCATATTTACCCATCAATAGATGAGCTGGAGAAAAGCCTTGCACAAATGTATTAGGTCCTGACCATTCACTATTCACTAAAACATTATGATAGGGTTGATACCAAAAATCATAATTATAACCCATATTTTTTATATCACTTTCACCCCATTTTTTTATGGGCTCAAATTCTGAATTTAAAACCAAAAAACCTCCTGGTGGATTTCCATTTTTGTCACCCAAAAACGAAATCAATATATTAGTATCTGGCAAACAATGAACTGTATGTGGACAACTTAAATTCCATTTTTCTTTTATTTCTTCTGGCTCAATAATTTTATAAATATAAGGACTTTTTTCATTTATAGTATCTATTATATAAATTCTTGATGACATTAAACCAGGTAGTATTAGATACTGTCTTGATGCTGAACCAGAACACGATGAACATGCATTCCAACCAGAGTGATGTAACTCGTCTCCTGGATATTTCATTTTTAAAGTATGAATCACTTGAGAATAGGTTGGTGATGAAGGATCAACATCTATTGTTGCTAGGCGGTCTTGCTGATTTTTGTCTTCTCCACAATATATCAACATAGTGTACATTATTTTTTCTTTTGGAGCAGTCATGGCCGCTTTGGGATTTTTGTATCCTGCACTCATTTTCAAATTTTTTTTTAAACTTAAGTCTATAATAAAAATAATTTTTAGTATAATTAATCAGCATGAATATTTAAAAATAGATATTTTATTTTTCTATTTTAGTTTAAGTTTTTCGACCAAGGATTAATAAAGAATTTTAAACTTATGAATATTTTTCATCGGAGTGCCAATTACAGGAGCTTTGAAATTTTTTTTTCAAATATTCATTTTCATTTTTTAGTTTAAATTTACAAAATTTTTATTAAATAAAATAAATTTTATCAGATCTAAAAAAATTAATTCAGTCTTTTAATATATGTTTTTCTATTGAAAAAGTTTTTAAGTGCTAAACCTACGCAAAACTATAGCAATGAACATCTGAGTTTAATAAATTTTTTTAAATACTTTATTTTCAACATTGTCATTTAAATAATAAATTTCCAAAATAATTAAAATAAAATAATTTTTAGTTTAAGAAATAGCTTAAGAAATGTGAGTTTATATTTAGTAAATTAAATAAAATTTTTAATACTAAGTTCTTAAACGATTTTGATTCACAATCAATTTAAAATTAGACTTTTTAAAAAATAATTTTTTAGAGGAGAAAAAAATGACAATAGACTTTAAATTGATAGTTTTTGAAACAAATGGTTTTAACTTTTTGAGTTGAATTGTTCCTCAAAAGTCTTCATATTTTTTAAGAAAAAAGAATTTTATACAAATCATACACTTAAATTTTTTAATTTAAATAATAGTAAAATTAACTTTAGATATATGTATTTTTTTTTTAAATTATTAGAATAAAAATAACAAAAAAAAATTAAATTTAAAAAATTTATAAAAACTTAAATAAAAACATGAAATTCTAAGCCATTTATTGATAAATAGTTTGTATTAATAAAATTTATAAAAAATTTTTTTTTTTTTTTCATCAAAATTCTGACCTACACTAGAAAAAAGAGACAATCAAAATCAAAGTTATCAAGATAAGCTAATAGGCATCCAGAAAAATTCTTTGATTCAGTTATATTTTTATTGATCTTTTTATAAATTGATATAAATCAGAATTCTTGTACTAATCTTAACACTAGAAAGCCCGGCTGATTTATTACAAAAATTTCAAATTAAAATTTCGAGAATAAATAAAAAATTTATCAAAAAATTAAAAATTTTTTATAATTTTTACAATCTTACTTTTAGTTTCTTAAAATTTTATATCTTTGAGATAATATTCAAGCTTAAATTTTTCATAAAGGAGTCTAAAAAACTCCTCGGGCTTTCTAGTTCTAATTAGAATTAGAATTTCTAAAATTCTACTTGTAAAAATAAAATCATAAAGTAAAATTACCGATAGAATCAGAAATTTAAGTGATTAAAAATTATCACTCAAAGTCCGGGGGGGTTTTTCCACCCTTTTTTTATCATGAAAATAAAAATATTTCGCAACAAAATTTAAACAATTTTATTTTTTTTTAGTTTAGTTATGATTGAAAAAAATGTCAAAAACTCTTAAATTTATTTAATAAAAATCTAAGTTAAGAAGTAACAAAAGGTTCTAAAAAAACTTTCGGCTTTAAGTGCTAAATATCCTGAAACATTATTTGCAAGATTGCGTTAAAATGAGTAATTAATGCTTTGAAATTTGTTTAAAAAAATTTATTTTCTCTTAAGTTTTAAACTATTTCCGTATATAGTGCAACGAATATTTTTGCATCAACTGCGTAAATATTTCCTAAAATAAAAAACAAAAACTTAATTATATTAGTTCTTCTCAAGAAATTATTTTAATTTAATTATGAAATTTTTCAAATAAGATTTATTTCTTAACTAAAATATTTAAAACTAAGCAATCCAGATATCCGATGTGCAATCACCACCAGGATACCGAGTTTCATGAGCTCTAAAAGGACCATTTTCTAGTGTACCAAAATCAACAGCAAAACTATCGTCTAGACTTAAACCACCGTTTTCTGTATCACATTTTATTCTGATCATATAGGATCCATCTTTTTTAATGTCTGGATAAAATTGATCATCCCACGAGCTAAATAGAGAATTTGTTACATAGAGTCGTTTTCCATCTAAACTCAATTGGATCATTTGCGGTCCCCCGGATAGTTTTTTTTTCATTAAAAAACTGCTATCTCCAAATATTCCTCCAATTTTAATTTTTCCAACTAACCTTGGTTTGTGTGGATCTTCCAAACTATACTGATGAATTTCACCATGTAACCAATTTGAAAAATACATGAATCTATCATCCATTGACAAAAGTAAATCAGTAATGAGAGCTGGAACTGGAAATGGCCATGAATCCAAACTAACTGGGTCTACTTGGATAACTTTTTCAATTTTCCATTCATTGTTTTCTTTCCACCAATGCCATACAGAACTGCTTAAAGCTGCTCCAACATATCCATGACTACTTGTTGGATTGTGCATAAATCTCAATTCTAATGGTATGAGACCATCCTGGCCTAAATCAAAAGTTTTAATTAATTTTTCATTATTCCAATCCCAAAAATATAATTTTTGCCCATATTTTCCAATTTTTACGTCTTCCAGATCAAAACCTGTAGAAAAGGTACTAGGCGCACTCCATTCGCTACTAACCATTATATTATGAAACGGCTGGTACCAAAAATCATAGCTAAAACCAATTGATTTGTATTCACTTTCTCCCCATTTTCCGCATATTTCAAAATCGCTATTCAATAATAAATATCCACCTGGTGCATTACCATTTTTATCTCCTAGAAACGAAATCATTATTTTACCATTTGCCAAACAATGAACAGTGTGTGGAGATGAAAAATTTGTCCTTTCTTTTATTTCTTCTGGCTCTATAATTTTATAAATCGAAGGCATTTTTTGATTTAAAGTATCAATAATGTAAATACGAGAAGACTTAAATCCAGGCAAAATAATAAATCTTCTTGATTTTGTTGAATCATTGAAACATGATGAGCAAGCATTCCAACCAAAGTGATGTAACTCGTCTCCTGGATATTTCATTTTTAAAGTATGAATTACTTGGGAATAGGTTGGTGATGAAGGATCAACATCTACAGTTGCCAAACAATCCGGCTGATTTTCATCTTCTCCACAATAAACCAAAACAGTATAAACAATTTTTTCTTTTGCAGCTTTGATGGCGTCTTGGGGACTTTTATAACCTGGTCCACCTGAACAGCATTTAAATTCGCTCATTTTTTAAGTCCTACTAACAAATATCATATAATCTTTAAGCTCGATGCTGAATTTTAAATTTATTTTAGAAATAATTTAAGCTTTTAAATGAAATTTTGTTCAAAATTCTTTATTCAAATATGTTTTCTCTAATCATAAAATATCTAAATAGTAAATTGTTGTAAATTTTTGCCACGAATTAATGTATTCATATGAAAAAAAAAAATCTTAATTGACTATAATACTTAATTTTGAAAATAAAACAAAATTTTAAAAGTTCATTTTTTGATGCATAAAAAAATTGTGTTGTTATTTTTAAAATTTAAAATTTTTCTAAAATGATTCAGTGAACTAGATGAAATTTTTTTGAATTTTTTTCTTGATTTCTAAAGGAAGACCCCCATTTGGTCAATTTTTCAAGATCATTATTTAAAATATCGTTGAAATTGTTACTGATACAGATATCAGAAAAGATATGTGTATTTTTTTTAATTATTTTTTTGTCCAAAAAGCATTTTTAAAAGAAAAAATTTAACTTTCAATCTTTAACTAGTATCCTTTGATAGTTAAAAAAAAATAGTTTTATGATTTAATATTTTGAAAAAATAAATATTTAAAAATAAAACAACATAATTGATTTGCGGTTCAGATTCCAGACAACTCATATTTCTAATATTTTTATAATAAATAAAGTAAAAATTAAGAAATTATCAAGTCTAAAACAAAAAGAATTTATCTTCCTAATCTTTGTATCTGACTCTTTCAAATTTAAAACATTTATCATTTAAAAACAAAGTCTATCATTTTAATTGAAATAATTTAATTTAAAGAAATTTAAAAAATTGACAACCATTTGTTTTTATTAAGTCATCATTTATCTTATTTTGATTTAAATCTATAAAAAAATTCTTTTGTTTTATCTAATAAAGCATTTAAAAAAAAATATAGATAAATAAATTAAAATAGCTTGATTGAGTTGTTGCTAAAAAATTAAAAATATTTGAAGAAAATCCGAGTCCTGTTAAAGTCCATTCAACCGTAACGAATATAATATGTAGGAATGATAATGAGCAAAAAATATATTTTTTTGTGTAATTAATTTTTGTTCCAAATGGGTCTAAAAATTTTTTAATTTGGTGTTTGGTTAATTTGAATAATTTTTAAAAATAGAAAATAAACAATTATTTTAATTAGGCCTAAAGTGATAAAGGGTAAAGAAAGTCCATTTGGCCGAAAAAAATATTCGTCTTGCGATTACATGATTAGTTGTACAATTAATTTTTAGGCATTTTTAAATTGTTTTTTATAATTAAAAAAGTCCTATCTACAAAGGTAATTGAATTTTTGGAAAAAATGTTCTAAATAGCTCGGCAAACTCGTAGAAAAAAGAATATCCAGGAATTTCAAAAACAAAAAAGCGTTCTTTTTTAAGTTGTTTTTTTTTCTAAAGAAGAAAATTAAGTTTTGAGCTCATTTCATTTTCATGGCTAAGGATCGAAATTAATTTGACATAAACAAAAAAATGAATTGATTGCTATTTGATTTTTAATGACGAATTCAAAAATCTAAAATTTTATTGTTTATAAGAAAATTTTTTCAAGCAATTTTATATTTTTAAAACAAAAAAAAAAAAAAATAAAATAAAAAACCAGTGGATGAAAATTGTATAGAAGATAAGTTCAAAAGGAAAATAGAAATTTAAAACAAGAAAAAGTTACCAAAATAAATTTTTATATAAATTGGCTTGCAAAAATTCCATTTTAGAAGTTTTGATATTTTTAAAACTTGATAAAAAATGAGCTATAGTTACACGGATCAATCAGAATTTAATAATAGAGAACATATAGAGTCTTCTGTGACTCGATCTATTCGAAGCTTGTACAGTGGCTATCCACTTTCATTTAACAACTCGAGCGCGTCTTTAGGTAACGGAGGCGCTGTATTGACCAAGTCAGCCTCGGCTACCGACAATGTGAACTCGGTGAGCCGAATAGCTCAAGACTTGCTCGAATTGCAGCGAGCTAGCCGAAAAAATTTCAACTACAATTTCGACTCAAGCTCTTTGAACCAAAGTTTTCATAATCAAATGCAGGCTTTTCGTCCCACAATAAGTCGAAATGAATTCAATCATATAAGCAATATAGAATCAGCTATTTTAAAATCAACCATTCCATTAGAAACAGATGAAACGGAAGAAATTTCGGTGAATGGCCAGCGCGGTTTGTGGATTAATAAATTTGAGACTATGCATTGGAAAGGTCTTTTGCCTATTAGCGAATATCCCATTAATGAAGACCCTAACCCGGAAATAATAAACAAGACAAGTCTTCAGAATTTAGAATATGTCCAAGAGTTGGCAATTAGATACTTGAGACCACCCACTCCGCCAAATCCTGGCGAGATCATTATAAATCAACTTCCAAACACTTTGACTGCACCGGCGCCTTCACTCATCATTCGTCAGCAGCCTGCTCGGCCTGATACACCAGAGCCCTTGGTAATACGCGAAGCTCCTCCACTTGCACCTGCCCCCGTAGGCCGAAAAGTCATAACCATCTCTGGCAAGAGAATACCTCCACCGCCTAGAAAAGTTATCATTGAACGTTTGCCTCCTCTTCCTTCTAAGCCACAATCTGTTATCATTGAAAGATGGCTTCCATATTCTCAGGTAAAAAGAAAAGTAATTTTCAATAGGGCCAGTCAAATCGATCCTGTAATTGTGAAGCCGAGAAATGTCATAATACAATGGCAAGCGCCTCAAGTACAAATCAAACGAGAGTATAAATGTTTGGGTGTAATTAGGGCAAATCCAGTTGAATATGTGCAAAGATTTGGAAATAATTTAACTTTACCAGAAAATTTACCACAATTTGTGACTGATATTAAAACACCAGATGGTCTAGTACTGGCTGCTCATTCAAAGCCCAATCGGGTGTATGAATTAGAAGGTGACATCCAGGCATTGAATCTAATCGACTTGGATAAGGAGGGTCTAAGTGAATACAGAAATTATATGCAAAATAATCTAAACAGATTGTCCAGCTCAAAATTGTATTCGGCCAGTGTCGGTGCTTTTTCTTTATCAGCTCCTACTGCAAGCTATCAAGATTCTTACCGCCTTAGCAATACTTATTCACAATCGGACAACATCGAGACTCTAATTGAGCATATTTTCAGGTCTATTGATAGAACAAATAGTGGAAGGATTAGTGTTGAAGACGCGGAAAAAATTTTGCTAAGATTGAACAGTCGTCTGGACAGAAAATATGGTGAGGATGATGTGAGAGCGTTTTTTAACGCTTTAGACATTAACAACGATGGCACTTTAGATCTAATAGAATTTAAACGAGCTTTTCACAATTTAAACAATCCTTAAAATTAATTTTTTTCTTTAGGTTTAAATTAGTGAAAATACATTACGAATAGAAATGTTCAAAGAGCTTAGTTTAATAATTTTTATAATTAGTCTTCTATTTTTATAATAGCCATTTAACTTTAACTATTTTTGTGTTAAAGTACTGTGAATTTAAGCATTAAGAGCTCTTTAAGACTCATTTTTTTTATTTTTTAGCATATAAATAAAAATTTATTTAGTTTTAAATTTTAATTTTATTCTAGAGTTTAATTCTTTTTTAACAGGAAATTATTTCTAATCAAGAAAATAAATATATAAAAATGTAATTTATACTTTAAAAAAAAATTCAAAACAGCTTTCAAATTTTTTATACAAAACCTTTCTACCCATAATGTGGGTAATGTGAATTTCAAAAACAAAAAGAACAAGAATTTTTCCTTTTTTGATGAATTAAAATTTTCTTAAATAAAATATATATAAAAAATTACTGCAACTTAGTGCAACAAAGTTTGTAGCACCTTTTTTACATAAAATAATTTTTCTTATGTAAATTAATAAAAGACAAAAAATAAAACATCAATAAGATTTAAATTGATTTTTGATTATTTTCACCAGAGTTGTTTATAAGTCACAAGTCTCAAGTCAAGTCCAAGTCCGGACTTAAATTTTTTTTTGGAAATGAGTGAGTTAGTTTTTGAGAGTAGTTAAAATAAAAATCTAATTTAAGATAAACAATTAATATTCTTAAAAAACAAAAACATGATAATTAAAACACTTATAAAAAATATTTTCCAAACAGTTATTTTAAATATTACTAAAAAAATTTTTTATTGATTTATTTATATAATTATATTTTGGGACTTTTAAACAACACTTAAAAAAATAAAATAAAAATTTTATTTTGGGCATAAAAGGTGCAACAAACTTTTTTGCACTAAGTTGCAGTATTTTTATAAATGGTTTTTATTTTAGTTAATTTTGTTTTATCAAAAAAGGAAAAAATTTTGTTCTTTTTGTTGTTGAAATTCACAATACCCATAATGTGCTTAGTTTTTCTGACTAATTTTTAAAACTGAGAAATATTCAGGTTTGAATTTTTTACAAAAGGGTCTAAAAAATCCTTGAACTTAAAAGTGTTAATTTTTAGTGCAGAAAAATCTATGCTTTTTTTAAAAATTTGTGCTAAATTTTTAACATGTGATTATTTCATTTAGTAACATGTCACTAAATTCAAATAGATTTTTTTCATCAAATAATTTTTTTTCTACAATTAAAAATAACTTAAAAAAAATTTTTCGTGGTACATCTAAACTAGTCAATATAGTTTTTTGTATTATGTTTTAATTGATTTTAATAAAATTGTGTATTTGATGATGATTGATGATTAAATTTTGATGTTATTTATTAAATTTTTAGATTTTCGATGACATAAAAAAATTCAAAAATAATTATTGAGTTTCATTACAATACTTTTAAAAATTAAGCACAACAAATTAGATTTTTTTTATATTTTTTTTTAATTTATCATCAATTTGATAATGAATTCTACGATTCCTGTGTCACCGAATATTTCATTCTCTTTTCAATCAAAAATTTGATTTTCTAATAACTCATAATGCAAAGTTAATTAAAAATTTTGATTTTATAATTCTAGTAAATAAATAAAAAATAAACAACTACTTTTTCCTTTTAAAATTTATTGCTCTAATCAATTAATTGTTCATCATTTTTCCTTAATTGATTGAATAGTTTATTTTTTAAATAAAAAAAACAATTGTGTGAAAAAATTGAAGCTTTCTAAAATTTTGACTATATTCAATAAATGCTTTGCTAATTTCTATGTTATTTTTTAATTATTCCATGCTCTTCCCAACAACTTTAGTAGTAGTAGTAGTAATAAATACTGCGATTTATTTGGGTTAAGCTCAAATAAAGCTATGACAGTAAATACTTCTTTTATTTTTTGAATGCTTCAAACACTCAAAAAACTGCTTCTTGAATGTTTTTTTTCCATTTTCAACCATCATATCATTTAATCAACCATCCATCTACTTTGGCTTTGAAAGTATTCATTGATTCAGCATTCACAATCTCTTGAGGAAAACTTTATTTTATGCAGAAAATAATTTTATTTGCGTGTTATAAACAAAAAAATTATCTATTATAGAAACTAAATTTATTAAATTAAAAAATTAAATGTTTTATTAAAACTATTGTTTTGTTAAAATAATTAAGTTTTGACATATTTTAAAATGAAATTGAAAAAAAAACTCTTCAGATAAAGGAATTTGATACATTTGTGATTCAAAATAAAAAAAATACTTAAATTTCTCTTTGTATTTAAATTTTGAAATTGAAGGAAAAATATTTGTAAGCTTATGATCAAGATTTAATGTTCATAACTAAAAATCAGTATACTTTTTTTGAAAATATGTTTCTTCAATATTTATTTTTTTTCTCTAAAAATGTCTTTTTTTTGGGCATGATTATTTTAATTTGATCATAAAATTCAATTTTCCAAAGTAAAGACAACTCTAAAAATATAAGTATGAAAATAGTAAATAAATTTTTTTCATTCTAAGACTAATTTTAAGTAAAAAAAAATTCAATTTTTCAAATTGATTTGATCTTAACATATCTAAAAATAAAATTTATACTTTAAGTGAAAAAATTTAGAACTTTTTTCAAGTTTTAACTAGCATTTGAAATTTCTTTTATTATCAATCCAAGACTTTTCTTCGTGATCAGATAATTGGTTTTTCACGATTCAACAAAAAAAAAAGTGAAGACTAAATTAAAAATGTATTAATGGATTTTATTTAAGCAGTTGGATCAAATCTAATTTTTTTCTTTATAAATTGGGATAAATTCTATCCGGGTATCTTGTGACAACAATCAATTGCATGTTTTTAATTTTAAACACCAGTCCCGGTAGACCATTATTATTGAAAAGCATTTTTCTCAAATTCAAAGCGTATAATTTAAAACTAATATAAAAATCCTAAATTTTTACAATTCTAGGTTTTAATATTCTGCTGCAATTATTTTACTTGTTCCGAATTAAGATTTTAGTTGAACAAGATGAAGTTATTGATTTTAATTACAAGGCTTTATTATTTATTAAATATGAATAATTTGGTACAAATGTATTCAGAGGGAATTTAGTTGATATACAATGCTGTCTCAAACGTAATGGATGTGATTTTTGTTTCATACTAAGTATTTGAATTAATTTTGTTCCTAAAGTTAGCTAATTTAATTAATTTTATGTGTTGGGAATATTAATTCGAACTAGAAATAGATTAATCTTTCCTATTTATGTATTTTTTCTCCATAGCTATCAAATTTCTGAGAAATTGTCGTTTATTTAGATTAACCAAACACAATAAAAATGAATTAAATTTCTCCTAATGAAAAAAAAATTAAAATATAACTTTAATTTTAAAAAATGGAGCATTTTCTAATAAAAATTAAAAAAATTTTTTTTTAATGTCTTTAACTTGATAATTTTCGGCGATTAATACCGAATGATTATACATTTTTTAATTCTATTGACTGAGAGCTTGAGTAAATCCATAGCTAGACGTGACTTTTTAATATTTAGCGAATATTTTATTAGTAAATAAGACACTTAGTTTAGTATTCGCATCGTGTCATCAATCAATCACTAACTTGTATTTTGTTGTTTTTTTTATGAAAAGTTTCAACAATAAGATTTTACTTTGCTTTGATAACTTTTCTTAAGCATTGTCACCTGCAAATAAATCATCTTTGTACAAAGCTTAATTTAAGTTTGACATAATAAAAAATTTTCAAATTTTCATTAAGTTTAGAATAATTAATTTTCAATATAGAATCATATTTATTAATAAAAGAAAATGTTTAAAAAAAGATTTAGTGATTTAGTTTATCCACTAGAACAATATGTTGCTTTTGTTTGAGTATGGCTAATATGGGGAGAATTTAGTTTCTTTTGATAAATTAAGTTCATAAATATGTTCTCATTTTAGATGCTAAATAAAAAAAAATTGTCAAACAAAGAGCGGGGCATCATATCGACCACAAAATATTGATCAGTACACAAGACCTTTTAATGAACCATTTGGTACACTAAGCGTTTCAACATTAAAGCAAGTTTATTTATTAAGAGCATCTATAATGAGGCATTATAGGTGAAATTTCTTTGCTTTTATAAAATGTTTTGTGTCGTCTTCCTTCCGTTCAGAATCAATAATAAAAATATTGTTTTTTTTTTTATATTCTAAAAATTAACTCAAACAAAAATTAAGATCTATCGGAACATTAATTTTTTTCTACTAGTGTTTTTTTGTTTAGTATTGAGCTATCTCTGAGCACTAATTATTAATTGTTATTCAGAGGAACTGAGAGCTATTTTAAAATTTTTGATTTTTGCTAAATGAATCGAAATGGGTTTTTAGAAAGAAACAAATTTCTTAGATTCTATATTTAGTTAAGAATTTTGCTAGATTTACGAGACTGTTCAAAATTAAAATAAATCTAAAATGAATTAAATTGCTAATGAGTTATTTTCTTTTTTGAATTGCTATTAAGAGCAAATTTTAATAATTATCTTTTTAAATTGAATGCACCTGATTTAGACGTTTGGTGCCATTTTAGAATAAAAATGAGGCAATAAGGTTCATTTTAAAAAAGTATCTTTGTAATTTTTGAAAAGATAAGATTCGATTTTCTTGTTTAATTAAAAAATCATCATCTTTTTTTTAGACTAAATTTAATTTTGTAAGAAGTATATTTTTATTTGGATTAAAAAAATATCTAGAGTTTGATAATATTTTGAAAAATTCAAACTGCCTCTCAAAATTATTTTTCCTAAATTTAATTTAAGGTTCAAGTAGACTAGTCAATAATTAGAGCTTTTCTTCTCTATACGAGTTTGTGGATGCGTCACAAAAGAAAGTATTCTACTAAATGAAAAGATTAGTTTGGTTTTATTAATAAAAAAATAGTATTTTAAAATTCAAAGTCTTAATTAGTAGCTTATGTGATTTTAAATGTTGGGTTTTTTAAATTTGGTCAAACAAATCCTCTAAGAAAGCTCATTAATATTGACTTAATTACCTAAAGAAGATCAAAAAATCATAAATACAAAATCAGGTAACAAAAATTATTGATTTTGAAATTGCTTTTTTTTTTCTTGGGCAAAATATCAAACACTCATAAATCTTTCAAAGTATTAATTTTAAATTCAAGCGATAAAATGTTTGATAATATTTTGTTTAGGAGGAATTAACTAAATTAATGGCTAAGCCAAATAATAAAAAATTCTATTTTAAATTTATTTCAATTTTCAAAACTTCAAAACAAGCTGAATAAAATCAAAGCAAGTAAAAAGAAAAAAAAAGGAAATCAAATATTTCAGCGAATGTATAAGAGTCTAAAATCAAATTAATGATAGAAATAAGCGTTTTTATGAACAAAACGCATCGTGCTTTGTTTGCTATTCTTTTTTTTCTTAATTTTTTTCTTTTTTTTTTTTTTCTATTTCAACTGCTGCAATAACCAAAATTGCAAATCCGTATGTACAAGACTAGAAATATGTAAAAAGAAAAAAAAAAACAAACGTAGAAGATTTTTAATAAAGAAACACATGTTGCATTTTAATTTTATCATCATTAAATTTTAAAATAGTGTGCTTTATTTTATAACATTGATTCACTCAAAAATTTCTCCTCTAAATTTTCCACTAGATTCAATTTTCTTTAATTTTATTTTAATCGAACCATCTTCGAACATGATTTCGGTAAAAAATGTCCATATGAGTTCTTGCTATCAGCCTAACGAAGTCGGCATGATCGACGCTAACAACAACTGTATAGCCCAATCTAGCTCGCAGCTATTCAACCAAAGTTTTAGTCAAGATGATTCAATAAATGGTGAACACGACATCAATGAACCAAAAACAAATCTAATAGTCAATTATTTACCTCAAAACATGACCCAGGATGAGATAAAGGCTCTTTTTTCAAGCATTGGTCCGGTCGAAAGCTGTAAATTAATTAAAGACAAACTAACCGGACAAAGCTTGGGCTATGCTTTCGTCAATTATCAGATTCAAAACGATGCCGAAAAGGCGGTTGGTTCTCTAAATGGAATGAGACTCCAAAATAAAACTATAAAAGTCAGTTTTGAATCTTATGATTTTTTATTTCTACTTTGAATTTTAGGTTTCGTATGCCAGACCGAGTTCAGAGTCTATTAAGGGAGCCAATTTGTATGTGTGCGGACTAGATAAAGACTTTAGCCAAACTGATTTGGAAAACATGTTTAGCAAATACGGAAATATTATTTCGTCTAAAATTCTAAGCGATCCAAAAACAGGTATTTTAAAAAATATATGCATTTTTTTTTTTTTTTTTTTTTTAAAAGACTATACTTTATACGCACACATAAAATTACTAAGAAATTTTTAAGACAGGGTTTTTGAATCCTCTCGTAGAAATATTTACTTAAAATTAGGATTATTTAGATAAAAAATTTTTGATAGTTAAAAGAAAAAAAATATATTCGACATTAATAAAGGTAAAAAACTTAAATTTATTCTACTAAAAAAAACTGAGCTAAATAAGTTAATTAAAAAGCATTTTCAAAAAATCTTTGAAAAAAAAGAAATAGGTTGAAATAAAAATAATTCAACTTTAAAAGGTTGCTAAATTATTTTGAATCCTATAAGAAAAATTTTGAACATGCTTAAATTTGATCAAGATAAATTATACTAAAATAATTTATAAATTTGATAACAATAATTTTAAATGTGTAAATAAATTCTATTTATATTTATGAAAAATAATGGAAATATGTAAAACTGGTGATGAAATTTATTACTTACAATTTAAAGATAATCGGATATAATTATTTATTTAAAGATACAATTATTATAATATATTTTTTTTTGGTGATGGAAAATTATTTCAAAAATAAAGATGTTAAACTATAAAGATCCGCTGTTTTCAATCTAAATTTAAAGATAAAAATTATCAGAGTATAAAAATTTGCAAGTTGACCAGTGTTGCATAAATAGCAAACAAAATAAATTTATTGTTCTTAATTTAGAAAATAATTAAATCTAAGAAAAACAAGTTAAAAACCAGAGAATTTTATTATTGATTGAAATTTTGAAATAGCAGTATTTACGATATCTAAAAATATAACAAGAATTTGAATAACTTAATAAATTTTCCTTCTTTTGGATGCAATTTGTCTTCGCCTTTATCATTACTGTATTTGACAATTCTTGAATCACTTATTCTTCGCCTTTTAAAATTCATCATTTTAAACTTTATTTCTAATTTTCGTAGTTATTTTGATTTTTTTATTTAAATAATTGATAATTTTATTATTTTATAAATCAAAATTTTTTTAAAATATTTTTATTTCAACTTAATAATAAAAATAATATGAGCTACAACAGCCTGTAGAACAAGACTAAGAGTCTCGCTAAAAAGAATTACATAACATAAGATAAATAAACTAAATAGAATAAGATTTGTTTAATTGTAGTTGATCTGACACTAAAAAATAATCCAGTTTCTTTTTAAAATTATCTTTTGATGTTGCAGCCAATACTTCAGGTGGTAATCTATTCCAGTTATCAACAATTCGATTCAAATGAAATGCTCTCTGTGAGTTATCCTTGTGTATTTCCTTACCAGTCTATGGGTGACCATGCTCATACTTTCTATTGAATCTTAATAGATTACAACTAAAGAATAATTAAAACTAAAAACTTTTTTAAAATTTTTTTTTGCTTTTTTTCTCTTCAAATTTTGGGCTGTAAGAAAGCTTTCAATTATTTGTTTTATTAGCTTTAAGATAATTTAAAGTGTTGGCAGTCGACTCAGAAAAATTTATTTTTGTCATACAATCACTAAAATGGAACTGCTTTTAAACTTCTTTTGATTTCTTGGAATAAATTTTTTCCAAGTCGACTGGTAAAAAAAGCCTAGTCGATTCGACTCACTTCAAAAAATTCCCAATTCCCAATGTAATTTAAGCTTGTTATAATTAATGTGAATAATAGCAAATTTATATTTATTTTTATTTATGAGCTAAAACAAAATTTAATGAAAAAATAAAATCCATCAATAAGTTAAAGTATAGTCTTATATTTTTTTTTATCAGTTCGTTTAATATAAGTTATATTTTCCTTGTTTTTTTTTTTTTTTATTAGTTTGGTTCTTTATTAATTTTTGGTTGAGTTATATATTAGTTCGTTTTATTTATGTTTTGGATGAATTTTAAACTAAATAATAAAAATTTTAGTCTTGTTTTAAAAAAAATGGGTTATAAAATTAATGCCTCATAAATTTTGTGTCCACACGTGATATAATATGAACTAATGGACTATATTTGTAAGTTAAATAAATAATTTATAATATTTTCTTAATAATCTAAATTGAACGAACTGAATTGGAGGCTATCAAAATACTCTTTAAATATTATTTTATTCAAGGGGCATCAAAAGGAGTCGGATTCGTTAGGTTCGATCAACGCTACGAGGCCGAAATCGCAATTTCGGAACTAAATGGAAAGTGTTATGATAACATGCAAGATCCGTTGATAGTAAAATTCGCCAACTCACCAACCAGCGTCAAGTCCGTAATGGGTCTCCCATTAGCTCCATTTATTCCCATAAATCGTGGATTCTATCAGCCATACCGCCCAACGCCAGCCAACAGCTACCGGTACTCGCCCATGACCCCGTACTGCTCGCCAGACCAAACGAGTCTAAGCACTCCGATTCCAGCTGCCCCTCTCAGTGGCATGATCGCCACCACTCCTAATCCACAGAATTCTTCGCTAGCCACTTCTCTTCCCAGCACTCCAGTTGCTCCGGTTCCAACACTGGTCAATGGTCAGACTGCTATGTTGTCAACTCCTCCCACAAGCATCAGCAATACTAGTCTAAGCTCGATCAATTATTCCGGTTGGTGCATATTTGTTTACAATGTCGGCCCCGATACCGATGAGAGTCTGCTTTGGCAGTTGTTTGGACCGTTCGGCGCTGTTCAAAACGTCAAAATAATTCGAGACCAGCAGACCCAGAAATGCAAGGGCTTTGGCTTTGTTACCATGACCAACTACGAAGAAGCGGCAACAGCCATAAATTGTCTGAATGGATTTAATCTCAACAATCGCATTCTACAGGTTTCGTTTAAAACTCAGACCAAGCAAATGTATTAAATTTTAGTTTCAGACAAATTTTTAATCTCACACAAAATTTTTTTAGTTGTTAACTTGCATTTTCAAAAAAGTCAATTTGTAATGAAATGAAGTGTTAATTTTTTTTTTGTTGCCAAAATATGTAAAAGAAATAGTCTTTAGTCTAGGGAAATATTAGGGTAAATTTCAGAAGTCAAACTGAATAAAATATGCCATCAATTATTAGTCAACATCTTTTTTTTTAAGACTTATTTGAGTCAAATGAGATTTTGTTTTGTAGAAGTTTTAAAATCTCAACATTTTCAAAATAAACGAGTCAATTGTTTTGTACGAATGCAAAGCAAACCTTTTTAATGGTTGTTCATATATATATATATATATTTATATACATTTATAAATAAGAAATTGTTATTGTTCCATTGGTTCCGAGCACAAAAATTACTCTTTGATTCTAAATAAAGTTATTAATTTTCCAAATACTTTAACTAATATTTTGCTTTAACTCTATATTAACTTAAATTGTGCAAGTTTATTTTTTAAATAAACATAATAGAAAGTGTGTTTTTGTTTTAATTTTATTTATCCTTATCCCTGAATTTTTTAAATCATATTTTGCATCAACAATCAATGAAAATTTTTGATCAAAATATCCAAAAAATGACTAATGTGAAACACTATAAAACTAAAACTTTTAAAACATATAAAACATATTATGTTTTATGCAAATTAAAACATATGATAATTTAATAAAACATGTAAAATTATAAAAAAACAAAAAAAAATTTTTTTTAGATTTTGACAATTACTGAAGCAGGTCCGGCTCGTTCCAGATGTATTAATAAATAAATAAATAATAATGCGGTTAGA
>VANL01000663.1:0-26346 GCA_006352455.1 Brachionus sp. 'Tiscar'
AACTTAATATTTTTATGTCTTACGAATTAAACTTATTAAAAAAGCCTGTGCGTCTAAACTTTTGTGCAGTACTGTATTATAATTTATTTTTTTCATTAACATTAATTTTATATTTGATTTAGATTATTTTTCAATTTTTTATCTATACATTTTCTATTTTACCACAATGTCTTTTCGCATCTAATTTATCTTAAAATATTTGAAAATTTTTTCTTTGTTTAAAAGTTATCCAAAGGCTTGATTGTACATAAAGGGGCAAAGTAAAATTTTTTGATCGCGAACCAAATACAATTAAGACAAAAACATAGCAAGCTTGACTTTAAGGACTAATTTTTTTTTTAGCAAAAATTAAATTTTTTTTTTTTGAAAAATTTTTCTTAACATGGCTTTTTATTTGTTGTGACAAAAAGAGACTTGTGACTTCGAGAGTATATTCCATTTGAACCCAATCTATAAGTATTATGTAAGCTTATAATTATAGTCTTAATAGCAGATAGAAGTTTATGATCGAATTAAAATCATCATGTTCATAATTTGTCTTTTAAATTTAATTTCGTAAACATTTTTACGTTTATTTTTTAAGTCTGCAAATATTTTATCCATTTAGCATTATCAAAATACTTGGCTATAGTTTGCTATATATGAAATCACGCTGCAAGGGTCTCGTGATCATGATTCCACCTAGCTAATCTTGATTGTATTATTCTATGTTCAGATTTTGAAAAATTTAACTAATATAATCTATTTAATTAATAAAAGTGTCATAGAGACCTGTGTACAGGCTTTAAATAAAAAGGCATTGTGAATTTCAAATTTGATGTATCATTTGATGCATAACATACATGCTATGTATCACAAGATACATTTTGAGGAACCAGTTTTAGACCAAAGGAAAAAAAGTTATTTCAATTTAAAATTTTTGTTCTTGTTTTTTATTCCAAAATTCACAAAGCCAATAAAAATATAGTCAAACTGAATAGAACAAAACTAATACCCAACTTAACACTAGAAAGCCCGTCGGGTCTTTCTGACGCGTTTTTTAAAAGTCAAATATGACATGTTTAAATTCTTGTTATTTTATTCAAAAACATAAAAAACTATTTAGATTTTGAATCATGACATCTCTTTCATGTTGCTCTTACAACCATCTCTTGTAAACATGTCCCTCAAGCCAGGGTCAGAAAGACCCGACGGGCTTTTCAGGTAAAAAAAATCTGACTTTCTAGCGTCTTTATGATTGCCTAAATTTATCCAAGCTTAGCAAATGGGCTCACAAATAAAAACATTCACTTTTTTTATTCTAGAAAAATAATTAAAAGAATTTTATATTTTATTTGAAAGAAAAAAAAAAAGCGAATAACTTTTAACTTTTGAAAAATTAATTTTTAAAAAAAAATTAAATCGATGTCTACAAAATTATAAATTATTAAATTGGCAAATTTAGGAGAGCTTTTTAATTTTGGTGTACAAATTATCTACTACTTTGCCCATTTCTTGGATTATTGACAAAGAATTCTTATAGACTAAATCAACTGGCTTCGAATCGAACAAAATAAGGGCACCTGTGCCTTGATCTAAAATTCCGCTCAGTTTTTTGTCCAAAATCATTTGAGATAACTTTCGTTCGACGTCTTCTTGAGGAAGTTTGATTAATTTTGCCACATGATCAATTTGCACTTTGGAAAATGGCTCAATAATTTTGCTCAAATTCTGCTCTAACAAATTATCATACAATGTGTCTAAATGAGACCTAACAAATAAATCATCAATCAGTTGGTCTTTAAACTCAACTAATGTACGCTGAAACTCGGCTAATGATCGCTTTTCGCTTGCAGAAGCAATTGCTTTCATCGATTCGATTTCTTTACCAGCATATTTCAAAGCCAACTTTCCACTTATCAAACTGTTTATGTCCTCAGGTTGATTAAGCATTACTTTAGACAAAAGCATGTATTTTAAACCAGTGATGGCTCTTGGACTATCAATGGAATCATATCCTTCGAAAGCTTCATAAAAGTAGGAGAAAGCAGTTTTAAAGTCTCGGTCATCAGCAGCATGAAGCATGCCAGATTGTAAATCAAGACTGGCTTGAAGTTTAGGTGGACAGTAAATACCATTGGCTGTGGTCCTTGCTGAAGTCAGAGCTGCTCGAGCTTTAGACAAATTTCCAAGTGAATGATATGTTTTGCTTTCTAGTAATTGTACTTCGACAAGCAGTAATTTGTCGTCTAATTTTTTAAGTTCTTTTAAGAGTTGAGAGCCTAACGCAATAGAATCTGTGTATCGTTGATTTTCATAGTAAAGACCTATTAGACGAACTTCTAGTGCTTGACGTAAAAATGTTCGATTTTCACTTTTTGCCCATTCGATATTTTCTGAGCAAAGTCTTATTTCTTCACCAGTGCCTGCTTCCAAATCCAAAAACATGTCAACCAAATTTCTGACCAATTTGGCAGCTTTGGCCTTGCTGACCATTTCCAAAAATGGTCTGGTGAAGACTATCAATTCGGCCAATTCTTTTGCTTTTTTGGTCTCTTTAAACAAATTTCCCAGGTCTAATATGGCTTGCTCTTTAATGCCAATATTCTCTTCGTCTTGGGCTTTTACATCTTGACTTACTAGCTTATGAAAAATGTTAAACGCTGCTTCATAATTTTTCGCAGCAACATGAGCTTGGGCAACTTCTAGTTCTTGTTCCATTTTTTTTCTAAACGGGTTAATTTTTTATAATGTTGATTTTGAATGATGAGATGTAAATTTTTTAATTTTTGCTTGGTAATTTCAAGAACAGATTATTTAAAATTTTAAATTTATTTCTGCAATAAAGATTTAACTTAACTTTTTATTAAAAAAGAAATTTTTTATATAATTTATATTCAATTTTTTTCTTATTAAAAATAAAAATTTTTTTTGTTCTTAATTTAATTTAAATTTGATATTAGAAAAGTTAAATTAGGTTTTGAGATTCCAAGAACTGATTTGATAGATTATCCTTCAGGATCTTGCATTTTTTGATAACGAAAATTTTTAAAAAATTATTTTTATGATTATAGCATTGAGTTGGTATAATTTATTTTAAAAAACAGATATTATAAAATGAAGTATTATCAATTTTTAAAAAATTGATAGAGAAGACCATGCCTCATTAATTGTTTGAAGATTTTAATTTCTAAATTTACCAATTATAAAATAATCAAAAAAAAATATTTAAATAAACAAAAAAGGACTAGAAATTAAAGTTTGTTTTTATTTTCCTAAAATTAATTTAAAATTGTTTATAAATTTAAAATATAAAAAAAATAGTAAAACGATTGACAAGAAAAAAATTTAAACACTAATTTAAATCCCAAATCCTGATGGTATTATCGTCAAAATGTGAATGTTCCCAAAAAGGAGGATTGCCACTACCACTAGCCACAGTATATCGATCAATTAATTGAAGACAAAAAACAGAAGAAGTATGACCATTCAGGGTATTGATACATTGGTAGTTTTGTAAATCCCAAATTTTGATGGTGCTGGTAAATTTATTTTTTTATATTGTCAAAATGTTCATTTGTTTCGATATCTAATAATAATAATAAATAATAAAAATGAAAGCTATAATGTGCAAGCACATGGAACGAGGGTTAAGCCTCATCATAATAGCTAGTTTAAATCAAGTTTGTCAATTTTGTTTTTAAAACATTTACTGTGTCTGAGTTAATAACAACTCTGTCAAGTCGATTCCAAACATTGTCGTGCCCTTTTATAATTTTAAACATCTCGATCAGATCCCCTCTTAATCTTCTGGTCTCTAGACTAGTTAAATTCAATGCAACTAATCTTTCTGAATAGTTTAGCTTTTTTAGCTCTGGAACCAATTTAGTAGCTCTTCTCTGGACTGAGTCTTAATCCTATCTCTTCCATTTTCTTTAATTATAGTTTTAAATATAAAATTTAACAATAAGGCATATTAAATAATGAATGTTTTTATCATAGAATTATTTAATTTAGATAGTTATACATTTAAAAATTTAATTTCTACCATATTTGATATAATTCACGTGTTATTTTCAATTATAATTTAAATTTTGTTACTTTGATTATTTATTGACCGATTTTTAGACCTTAAGAAAAAAAATTTTTTTAAGAATTTTTTTGTTTCAAATTTCGCAGCCAGAGGTGGTTGATAATTCCCAAATCAAAGTTCAAGTTTAGACTTGAGATTAATTTTTTAGATTGCTTAATAAATATTAAATGATCAATTTTTAGTACAAGAGAAGAAAAATCCGGTCTTGGACTTAAATATAAAAACTTTTAGTGAACGGTATTTCATCAGACAAATACACATTAATTTTTATATTTTTTATTTTATTAAATTAATTATTTAATTATTTTTTGGTTTATTAGAATAAAAAACAAAAATGTTTGAATTAAATTTTTCTACAAGAATTCAAGTCATAATTTGAATAAAAAAAAATATGGTATTTTATTTTATATTCAATTGACATTAAATTGATCTTAATAATCTAAATAAAAATTGAAAATATTTAAACTGAGATCATTTAGTAACAGGAATGTTTAAAAAAAATCTGCTTTTCTAGAAAATATGTTGCATATTCTTACGAATTTGTCTAATAAATCTATTCAAATCATCACATTATTTTTTTAAAAATCATAAAAAAATGAAGAAAATATTGAATGCCCTCTTTTTTGCAACTCTCTGGACAGTAAATTTTTTACATCATAAAAAAAAATCCATTATAAAAAATATTTAGCATTTTAATTATATTTTGTGCCAGACACCTCTCGAAAGTTGTTTGACCGATTTTCGAAAATATTCATTATATGCCCATAATGTATTTAGAAGTTACCATCGAACACCACCGCTTAATTATAGCTCTAATTTGAACACTATGGCTCAAAAATATGCAGAATTTTTAGCCAAAACCAATCTTTTCAAGCATAGTTATTCTGGTTATGGGGAAAATTTGGCTCGGGCTGCATTTTCATTTACTGAAAAAATTGACTGCAGATGTAAAATTTTTAATTTATTTTTATTAAAAAAATAAAACTTTTTTAGACTGGGCTCTTTATTTAACATCCAAATGGTATCGTGAGATCTCACTATACGATTTTAACAGACCACGTTTCTACTACGGTACTGGCCATTTCACTCAAATTGTTTGGAAATCGACCGGCCAAGTCGGTTTCGGCTTTGCTATTATGAACAGAATTATCAGTAATAGAAATGCTACAGTGTTGTATTACGTTGCTAATTATTTCAGACCAGGAAATGTTAGAAACCAATTTGGCCAAAATGTTTTGAGAGTTTATTAATTAGAGCATAATTTAAAATTATCTATTTAAAATTTAAAAAAAATTTATTTTCTAAATAAAAAAAATGTTATATTTTGTAGGTTAATTTTTATTTTTAAAAAATGTCAATAAAAAAATTAATTAAAACAGCTGTAATTTCACAAGAGTTCTGGCTTAAAATAAAAATAAACTTTTTTTTTTTAGTTGCTGTGACAGCGAAAATTATTTTAATTTTATTAGGAAAAAATAATTCAAAATTAAATTTAAAAACAAAAAATAAATGGCTTTTAGAGGAGCGCCTGAAAATCGTATACCAGTAGATCGTAACGCTGCAGCAGGTATCGATGCTTATCTGGAGTACTCAAGGTCAGTAGCATAAATTGAATTTTGATTGAAAAAAAAATAAAAATATTTGCCCAGAATTGTCGGCAATGACGACAATGGCATTACGTTCACTCCAGAAGAATACGAAAAATACAAGCGAGAAGTTTTACCAATGCGCTTAAAGAACAGGGTGTATGTCTCATGGGTTAACCCGACCGGCATGGACTGTGTTCTAATAGGCCCGGAAACCCAGTGCTTTTGTAAGCACCGGTACAAGCAGCATCAGACAGACTTTAAAGACCTTCCCAAGACACGTCCAATTCTCCTACCCTGCAAAGAGTACGGATGCCCATGTGCGACATTTACCTATGTTCCCAAAAATGGTTCTCAGTCGATACGCTGTGGATGCAAGCACGTGACTGATGACCACAAAGTCACTAGACCCTTTAACTGCACAAAATCAGGATGTAAATGCACTGGTTTTAAGAGTTCATACACTTGCAGTATTATTAAAAAAAAAAAAAAGATTTTTTTGAATTTTTTATTTAAATTGGTTTTAATTTAAAAGATTGTGGCGAGCCATGTCACGCACACTATACACTTGTTGAAAATAAAGAAGAAAGAGAGGCACGCGGTCATCCGGTTGGTCAAGATGTTCCTTATCAAGCTATGGGAGGCATCACTGGTTTTAGCTCTCTGGCCGATGGCTATTTGAGATTGGATCCGTCTGGACGCGGCAGACCAGATGAGAGTTTTTTCAATCAACCGATTAGTGATCAAGATCATCCATTTTTGCGGCAATATGCTCATGCAGATATGGTAAAAAATTCTAAAGGAGAACTAGTGCCATCTAAGGAAGCTATTTCTGCTCAGCGTAAACCTGGTGAATCTGAACTCGATTACTATGAGAGGCGATATAAAGAAAGAGTAATTTAATTTCAGACAAAAATAAACCAGAGCATTTCTTATTTATTTTCTAATAGGCCAAAGCTGAACGAACTTCAAAACCAAAGCCAATCCAATCTAATCCATACGATCAAAATGCAAAGCTGGCTACCGGTTCACGCACTTATAAAAAATAATTTTTATTCTAGAATAATCTAAATTTAATTAAAAAGCTCTCATCTTTAAGAACATTAATTTATCACTTTTTTACTATTAATAAATTAGTAAGTAATTAATTTACTTTTAATCAGATTTTTTATTTATTTTTTAATTAAAAAAATTAAGAGAACAAACTTCAGTCTCTCTTAAAAAATAATTTTATTTTTTTTTATCATTGTGAAACTTAATACAAAACTTCCAATCTAAAAAAAACAAAAAATATTTATAAATTTTTTTCTAATGCTCAAAACTTGTATTGCAAATGAAACAAAGTGAAACAGCATTTGTTTCACACACTGCGGAAGTCTGCAAAATCTGTAAAAATTGATTGCGTTGTATTTTTTATACTTTTAACTATTTTACAGACTTTTTCAGTTCGTGAAACAACAGTTTTTTCACTTTGTTTCATCTGCAGTACAAATTTTTGAGCATTAGAACAAAAGTTGAAATTTTTTTTTGATTTTTTATTGGAGTTTTTGCATAAAATTTCATAATGCCCTTTTTAATAATCAAACAAAAAAAGAGAAAATTATTACCCCAATGTTTAAATAAATTAGTTTACGGTCATTTTATTATTGTATTGTATTACTTTATGAAGAAAATAATTATTTTACTGTCGAAATTGGTAAGTTGTAAATAAATTGTTGAAAATTATTTTCTGTTGAGATTAATTATTTTCTATTTAAAAAAATAAAAATTGTATTTTTGGACAAAAAAAAATGGATTGCTGTTTTGGACTATGTTTTCATCATCTTCTTATTCAATGCCTGTATTAAAGCCATAAATATTTTCATTGAAAACTCTAACTTCAACTTCAATTAGCTCATCTTAGCCTGGTATGACTCTAGCTGCATTTTCAAAAATTGGCTGAATATTTTTATAAAATCGTATTTCTCGCCAGGGTAGAAAATTTTTAATTTTTACACTCGATTTGCACTTTCTACAGCAAATTAAACGTTTTTATTCAATTTTTTTTTCTTTTACTAAAATCTAAGTTATAAATATTGTATAAAATAATAAATTATTCTTAACTAAAATAAATTAAATTAAACAGAAAATAATTAATAATTAAGTTTAAAAAAATTTAAACTAATTCTTTAATTAAGAACAATAATTAAAATTTTTCTAAATTATTGTCGTAAAACTAGACAATTTTTAAAAATAATAATTAAGATTTTATTTGATAAATTAGTCATTTTGTAAATGGCAAGTTTTGATTTTATAATATTAGTTTTTTCAAAAATTGAAAAGTTAATTTAAAATTTTTTTTCATACAGAAGTATTTGAAAAAAACTATAAATACGCATAAAAAAGATTTTGAAAAGGTGTTGAATAAAAAAATTAGCAACCATTTTTCAACATTGTTTCTATGTTATAATTATTTAAAATTGAATTAGCTAGAAAATAAACCCAAAATATTGGATATTTTCTCAAAATAAAGCCCAACTTTAGTTTTAAATCTAAAAAATTGCCTTTACTCTCATAAAAATATTAATTGTAAGACCAATTTTTTGGTTAAATAAATTTTTTTTGACTAGTACTCTGAATTACTTAATGACCGAATCAACAAGTGATAAAAAAAAAATTTTTAGTTTAAATTATTTTTTCTAAAACATAAAATTAGATTAAATTTATTTATTTGTTTATTTTTGAAAATATTTTTTTTTTAAGAATTAAAAATTTTTTATTTAAAAATATATTTTTTGTATGCTTTTTATTAAACTAAAATGTGTAAATTACTTAAAACGAGAAGATTTCCAATATGTGCTTATTGAGAATCGTAAGAAGTTGTTGCCTCGTAGGTTCTGACAGTAGTTACTGGTGGTAATAGTTCTTCTCTGCGTCTTACTTCGACTGTTCTAATAACTTCTTCCCTTGGCACAATTTCGTTCCATCTTCTAACTTCTTCACGTGGCACGATCTCGTTCCATCTTCTTACAGTCACTTTAGGAACATATTCAACTACCGATTGAACAGTTTCGACTTCTCTGATTACCTCTGGAACGCGTACATATCTTACTGGAGTACAGTAAACTGGAGCACAGTAGACATATCTAGAATGTCTTGGTCGTCTAATTCGGATTTCAATATCGGCCATTTTGAAGTTTTTTTTTCTAAGAATAATTTTATTTTATTTTACTTAAATTGGCAAAATTTATATGTTGCTCTTACATTTAAGTGATTATGTATTGATCTCTTCATGCTTGATTTGTCTATTAAATTTTTTAAATGTTTTGCTTACATTCTTTTGATTTCATGAAACCAATTTATTCTTAATGAAAAAATATTTTCCATTTTAATGAATAAAATTGATAGATCTATTGTTTCATTATTGATTAAAAATGTTTATGTATTTAAAACGTTTTACTAATTAGATAACAAATTCTAGAACACTTTTTGTTTAACAATATTTCAAGCAATTTAAATTTGTAAACACACATTTTTTTAAAATAAAATAAGATCCCTCTCTAAAGTCAGCAATTAATTGTTTGCTGCCTTTGATTGAGCTGATAGAAGAAAAAATTTTGTTTGTAATTATTTATTTTCGAACAAAAAAAAAGATAATTTAATCGATGTTTTATTGATTTTGAATTTTTTAAATTTAAAAAAGAAGCTATTCTAGTTTCGTTTAGTTAAAATTTTCTCTAGATTATTTTTAAATTGCTAGGATTTTTTATTGATCATCAAAAAATAGAAAACTCTTTTAGGTGCTTATCAAAAAAGCATAGCTCAAAAATAAGACAATTAAAGTAGCAGTATCAAATAAATTAAAATGAAATGAATAATACTTACACTTCTCTTTAATGAAAAATTCATGGTTTAACCATCTTGGCACAAAGCAGTCTTTTGATTTATGAATTAATTAATTCAGTTAAACAAAACTTCAAAAGCTAAAGATGAGTCAATTAATGAAATTTTTCTATTTTATGATTCTATTTTAGAGGCATTTTGATAAAATTTTAAATTTGATTAAAATATTTTTGATGCGCAATTTAATTTAATTGAACAGTCCTTTTTCAAAAGTTAAAAAAAAAAACTTTGAAATATTGAAAAATTAAAAAAGACTAAATGATATTTTAAATGTCAATTTAAAAAAATAAAATTCAATAAAACAATTTTTTTTTAATTAGTTTTTTTATTGAAAATTGAAGTTTAATTGAGCATCCAAATTTTTTTTTTAATTTCAAGTCGATCTTTCGCCTTCACCCTTCCTTCTGCCCGTGATATCTTGATTTCGTGCTGCTGCTGGTCGTCCTACTTGAAGTGTCCATTAAAGGGCTCTTTTCGGTTTTTATAGATTCTTTCATTCTAAGTACATGTCCAAGCCAGCGCAGGCTTTAATTCTTAATTCACTGACTTAATGGCTGTGAATTTTTTCTGGTGTATTAATCGAATAAATTTTTAATTTTTCTTTTATTTTTAAATTAGTGAGCTAATTGATAAAAAAAATAGATCTGCATCTGTAAGAGTTTATTAAAGCTGAAAAGTGACTTAATTTTAGTAAAAAAAATTATAAAAATTTATTATTATAAAAAACTAAGTTTAAAAAAATTTGATTATTCTCATTTAAAAAAATTGTCTTGTTTATATTGCATTAGATAGCATTTGACTCAAACGATTAGCTCTGTTAACTAGCTCTTGAGCTCTTAGAATATTCTTGTCCTCTTCACTCAGTCTACTTTGTTTGACCGGCTCGGATAAAGTCGGTGTCGAATCAGCACTATTTATAGTCAAGTCATTTGTATTTTCGCTAGAAAAAGCCCTGTCAACTTCATACGGCAGTCCTTGAATCAACGAGCTTTTTTTTGGATACATCAAATCATCTTGACGTGGACTCATATTCACAAAAGAATGCGACGGCGTTTCATATGTTGTTATTTCATTTGTGTAATTATTTTCCATACTTCTATTAACCATCTGGTAAATAATAAATTTAAATTAAATTTTTTTGTTTAATAAAATTTTCCATTACTTGTTTAACATTAATTAAATCAGACTCTAAAATGGTTATTCTATTCGATAAGCCATCATAGCTATTCTCGTTTTCTTTTTCCTGATAGCTCTCTTTTTCATCCTTGATTTCCTCAATTTTTCTCTCAATACTATCAATTCTTTGCACTATATTGCCAAATGTAAAAGCTAAATTATTTATTTTTTCCATCAAAGTATTCAATAAATTTTCATAAGCATTTTGATTGTGTGTTTCATTGACATTTAATTGTTGCTCTTTAAGAGCTGATTCTTTTGACTTGGTAACTATATTTTTTGCTTTTGCTGAAGGCTTGCGAGATAAACTGGTACATCTGGAATTACAACCTGTCTCTTTAGACTCCAAATTTTCGTTATTTTCTATTATTTTGTGTCTAGAGACTGTTGGTGCTAGTTTAAATCGTTCAAGTACCAGTTCAATAATGTCACTTGCCATCAAGGCTTTTATTTGAGCAAAGCTAGTCTGAAAAAATTGATCCTTTGTCAATTTAGGCACATAGCCGAACATGTCTCGGACTAGTTTGTATATTCCATCAATAAACAATTTGTCATTTTTACTGCTCAATTCCATGCCATGCTTGTTGAGGATTTCGGCAGCCAAGGCCGGATTGTAGTCAAGAAAAACGTGATGATACAAACGAAGATATTCTTTTGGCGAGCCAATATTTATCTCCTTTAGATCCAGACTTGGTGACAATCGAATATTCCGGCATGACATTTGAAGTTTTTTGATTGCATTTTTTTTATCGCCCATTTTTAATTTATTCTTTGATTTTAAAAGCTAATTTAAATAAAAAAAAACACAAAATTTTTTTTTAAATAAATGTCCATAATGTTTCGAGTAGCAACATCCATTCAAAAAATACTTCTCAAAAAAAGCATAACATTTTAGCAGTTTAAAAAAATAGCCCATTTTTTTGTCATTTAAATTTTCATATATTCAAAGTTAATCAGCATGCTTGAGTCAATTTTACATAAGACTGATGAGAACTTTTTTAACTTAAATAAATTAAATATTAACTTTATAAGATTCAAAATTTAAATAAAGAAAAAAATTTCGAATCAAAAGCTGAATATGATGAATATTTGATTTGATAAATTGAACTTTGTTGGACAGAATATTCGAAAAGATTTTGATCAGTTAAAAAAGATTTTAAAATTTTCTGGATTGATTTTATTATGGAAGTGGCATACATTATACCAAACCCAAGAAAAAAATTGTTCTGACCTAAGTGACATTGGAAAAGTACAAAAAAAATAAATTATTGTTTAGTTGATTTTATTTAATTTAAAAAATAAAAATAAAACAAAATTAAATTATTTCTAGTTACTTTTATATTTTTAATTAGAATTATTTAAGCAAAATTTTATAATTATCTAGCGTAATTCTCATGCCGTAAGACTTGAACAAAAACAATCAAATCACAAAGTTTTTAAAAGAAATGAAAGAATGATTGAAAGACACCTGACTAATGTTTGAGACTTTTTATACTTTGTTGATTTAGTGTAATTGGTATTTTATTTGATGTAATTTTTTGTGCTTGAATTACAAAATTGATCTACTGTTTAAATAACATTAAAAAAATGCAATGTTTAAATAATTTTTTTTAGTTTCAAAAAATTAGAAATTTAACTTTTTAGTGTTTAATTTTTATTTTTAAAATTAAAAAAAATATTGAAATTTCTTTTTTAAGCTTTTCATTTTAATTTAAGTTTAAAATAAATTGTTTAAAAGGCGCAATGATTTTACGTCAATTAATTTTAAAAAAAGTCAATAAATAAGTCGTCAATTAAAAAAACAAAAGTCCATTAATTTTTAATTTATCAATAAAAAGTTTTATCAAATTAAAAAAAACATCATTTATTAGAGAAAAATTTCACAAAAAATTAATTGAGCATTAAAGCACTTAAGATTTTTTTTGGTCTTCCGACAGGTCTTATTTTTCCTACGCGAAATCACTTTACCACAATTTTTTAATAAAATACCACAATTTTATTAAAAAAACACATTTAAAAAAAATATCCATTAATATTAAGAAAACTTTTTTTTTATTCCATCACATATTTATTATAAAAAAAACACAAATAATAAAAAAAAAACTATATTATTTATTTTTATTTCACAAAAAAAATTTTTTACCACACAAAAAATTTTAAAAAAATTTAAAAAAAAAAAACAAAAAAATTATTTTTTCTATGTGTAAATATGCTTGTCACAATCGGCTAGTTGATTGGTCAAATGAAAATGCCAAGCGATATTACCGAACCTAAGATCTTTAATTAGCCGTTTGAATTCATCTAACGATTCGCAATCATGCAAAAAATCAAAAGTACTACCTGTACTTCTTTTGTTTTTTTTTTTAAAAGTTCAGAATCTTCGATTATGTCGTTAAAGCAATTTTCATACTTCCACTTTTTATATTGACTAATTTCAACATTTGTAAATAGTGTGAAAAATTAAAAAAAAATGAGTTTTTTAATTAATTAGCGGTCTTCTTAATCAAATAAGTGTCAATTTTATATAATAAGTGTTAATCTTTATTTTTATGGATTATTTTAAAAACTGTGGTTTTCTATTAAAAAATTGTGTAACCGATTTTAATGGGCCTTTTTCCTAAAGGAACGTCTAAAGCTTGGTCAGGAAAATCGTCGAACGAATGTTCTTTGTAAGCAATACCAACAATATGCTTAGCAATGTAGTGTTTAAACCAAGAAGGGCAAGTACATGTGTTGTTTTTCCAGTTTTCATAGTTTAAATAAATGACTCTAAGCTGTTGAGAAGATTCTGTAAATTCTTCGAACCACTCCCAATTTGAATTCTTGATCATTAATCTTGAGGATTTTTTACAGAAGCAATCGAGGATGAAGAGATTTCAGAAGCCTCAAATTCGTTTATATCTGGAACTAGGTTCATTTTATATTTTTTTAGAGTGTTGAAAAAAAAGGTTTTAATATAATTCAAAATAGTATTAACAATTCCATGTTTAATTTTATTTATATAAGAATATTCTATTGACAAATCTTCAAATTTATCTAATGGATTTATGGATTTCTTTAATTTAAAATTGACTCTTGTTTAATTAATTGATTTTTGTAAAATTAATTGACAAAAAAACATAGAGCCTGTTTAAAATATTCATGATTAAACAGTGAAAACCTCTCATTTATAACTTTAAATATAATTGTTATCAGCTATTTTAAAAGGTTGAAGCTTTAATTATTAAATTTATTATTCAATAAAAATTTTAACTTGTTTAACATTCGATTATTATTTTGAATAAACAGAACCAGAGTTGTCTAATAGTCATAAAGTTAAAGTCAACTTCTTATTTAATTGAAGACATTCCAAAAGACCGATTAACAATTCTTTTATTTAATTTTATAATATAATTATTACAAATTTAAAAATAAAAATTATTTACAAAAAAAAATTAGTTTTTATAATCAAACACTGAAGATAGTTGCATCTCAAGCTGGTTGATAAACTTCAATTTGCTGAAGAATTAATTGAAACATCAACAGTGAAAAAAATTAAAAATTAAATTAAAAGTTAAGTCTTTTGAGTTGAAAAATTAAAAAAGAATTTGGAACAATAGTGGAATTTCAAGTCAAGTCAAATGACTCTTTTTTGAAAATAAAAATTTCGGATCAAATGATTTGACTTGAATATTTTTCAAAGTCGAGCCAGTAAAATTACTTTTTTTTCTGACTTTTGTCTGAGCAAAAAATTTTTATTTAAAGAAAATTAATTTTCATAAACCTTATCTTGGAAGCTTAAAGTTAAGACATAAGACTCTTCTGTAAAAAGAGAGAATGTCGCTTGGTTTGTGGTTCCAAGCTAGTCTAAACAGTTGCCGAGTTCGCAGTATATTTAAAATGCTCGGATGAGTGGTCCTGCTTATGATGAACGTCCCACAAAAGCTTCTTAGACAAACTCTTCAGACTTAGGCACCAGTCATTTATCTGCCAGCCATTTTAATGAGAAAAAGGGAGTAAAATTTTTTAAAATTTAATCTTAAAATCATAGTAAATTTTTTTCCAAAATGAAATTACAGTTTGTTTAGTTTTTATTAGAAAATGATTTAAAATCAAGTTTATTTTGAAATAAGAGAAAATAAAAATTTGTTTTAAATACGAACCAATTTGTGAAGTAGAAGATTATAATCGACTAAAAAATTTACATTTTTCATTTAAACTAATAGATATGAACTACGAAGTTTACCGTAATACGACATTGGGCAACACTCTACAAGAGTGTTTGGACGAAATGATTCAGGTAAGCCAGCAATTATTTATTTAATGTGCCATTTTTATTAAATTTTTGAAGACAAATCAAATAACTGAGCGTTTGGCTAACAGAGTCCTAAAGGAATTTGACAAATCGATTAATCAGGCTCTAGCATCAAGAGTAAAAACAAGATACACATTTAAAGGCACCTTGAGCACATACCGCTTCTGTGACAATGTGTGGACTCTTTTGTTCAGACAAATTGAATTCAAAGAAACTCAACAGGACAAAATTATTGCCAAAAATGTAAAATTTGTTGCTTGTGATGGCAAAAGTAAGAAAAATAAAATAAAAAAAAAATTTTTTTTTAAATTTTTATTTTATTAAAAGAGGACTCAGCAGCCAATTTGGACTAATCTCAATCATTCAATTATCTCACTCATTAAATCAAAATAATTTAATAATTAATTAATATTTTTTTTAAAATTGTCTTTTTTTTTTTTAAATGTATAAATAAATAAAACATTTTGTTCTAAAACGAAAAAAAAAACTGCTTTTGATCAAGTAGTCATTACATCAATAGGAAAAAATTGTAATGAATTAGTTTAGACATGCTATTGAATAGATGCAAATTTTTTCTTTATAATTCACGGACTAATGGACTCATTTCTTCGAGCATAAAGCGTAGGTTTTTTTACTAAGATGTTCACCATAGTATTAAAAAATATAGTTTTGAGTACTGCCGAGCCAAATAGCCAGTCCAAACCGTCTGCCGAAACAAAACTATACGTTTCAGTGTGTGTAGAACGGATGCCTGTTATAACCTGTGACATGAATGACTTGGAAAATAGATATTCCAATTTGATAAATGAGATAAATGTGCGACGAAGTTTACTCTCTAATCATGAACTTCGTCATTTGAAAGATCTAGAGAGGGCTAAGAAAAAAAAAGATAAGGACGAAGATCAAGAACTGGTCATAGAAACTGCTGTCGATTATGAGGACAAGCAATTAAAAAAGTTAAAGTCTTTTGACTTTGCAAATAGAAAGACAAGCGCTGAATTTGACAAGGCAAATGTCGAAAATGAAAATAAAAAACTTTTGTTGCAAAATATTGATTATATTTTGGATAAAAAATTGATACTTTTAGTAAGTGAGCCGAATAGTTCGATATGGCGGTTGCCAAAAGTTGAACTTGCTTTGGACGATTCGTCGCTCAGACAAGTATGTTTTAAATAAATTGAAAAATGAATTTATCTAATTTTTTAAAGACTGCCGAAAGAGCAGTGCGGGGTCTGAGTGAAAAACTTGAGGTTGATTATATGGGTAATGCACCTGTTGGCGTATTTAGAGCAAAAAAAAAAAGGTTGATTGAAAAACAGTATTTTTTCAAAGCCCAATATAAATCTGGTGCCCAGCATTTGGCATCATCCAAGTTTGATTTTGTCTGGATACGAAAAGATGAGCTCAAAGATTTTATTAAAAATAAAGACTATTTGGCTTGTTTAAATAATTTTATTTTAGATTTTTAAAAAAATAAACTTATTCAAAAGCTTAATCTAATAAATTAGTGTTTTTTTTTCCTACCATAATTTAATCGATTTAAATAAAATTTTGAATTATTTTATTTTTCATTTTTACAGTTAATATTCAAGGGTCCGTTTTTATTTTAAGTTTTGACAGTTAAAAAAAAAATTTATCAAAAGATTTTAATTTTTTTTCAAAGTGTATTTTAAAAAACAATGTTCAAATGTTTATATTTCTTTTACAAAAAAAAATAGAGCAATCTAAGTTGTGTTTAAAAAAAAGTGGTATATTAAGTAATTGCTGGGAGTACATACGATTAAACTGAAAAAAAAGTATTCTTTTTGGTTTTTTTCAATAACAAAAATTGGTAAACCAATTTTTTCAAACAAAACTATATACCAGGGTGTAGAAAATTTTATGCTCTTTTAGAATATATATAATTAAAAAAAATATTTTAATTTTATTTATGAGTAATTGAGTCTGAAAGACCTACAACTTTTTAAAGGGTTAGTTCTTTTTAGACACCTGGATATAAATTTTTTTTTGCTCCCAAAAAAAATGAAATTTCGGGTTTCAAAGGACGTAGTTTACGATTTTAAAGAAAAAATTTAGAAATTCAGATAGCACTTAAGTTTCGAATTTCTGGAAAGACAAAATATAAAACATCTTTAAGATTTAGATTGATTATTGATTTTGTTTACCTAAAAAAATGGAAAATAAATTTTTTATAATATAGTTAAAAAAGATGCAACAAAATTTGTTGCATTTGATTGCAGTATTTTATATTTTATTTTTTTTTAAAAAGAAAAATTTTTTTATTATTTTTTATTCTTTTCGTTTTAATTTTTCGTAAACTATGCTATTGCACCAGCAACAAGTTCACCATCAGAAAGATTATTTTCGAAAGCAAATTATCAAGTGTGTGATAGACGAAATAAAATTTCTCCAGAAAAAGTTGAGGCCATAATGTTTTTATATGAAAACATAAAACATTTTTTACCAAAAATACAAAGTCCAGGTTCAAATCCTGGTTACATCAAATTTTGCACATTTGTAAAAAGTGTTAAAAACATGATAAATAAGGTCAGAAAAATTGGAAAAATTTTATCAATTTACCCTTTCAATTTTTTTCTATAATTCAGTCCAATTATCATTGATCAAAATCAATAGTTATTTTGAAAGAAATTTTAAACTAAATTGGGATTTGATCCATGCATCTGATGATCAAAAATCACAATACTTGGAAATCTGGAGAATTTGCAGACAAATTTCATTTTTTTATACATTTAAAAAAAAAATTTAACATCTATTTTCGGATCTGATTAATCCATTTTTCACCGTCAAACAATCTTGTCCATTTAAAGGTATTTCTAGAATGCATGCTTTGATATATTTTGAATCACCAGTTATTTCAATAAGCTAGCTCAACCTAGCTAAATTATTAAATTTTATAACAAAGAATTAAAAAAAGATATTTAGAAGCTTTTAACATCCAAAAACCGGAGGGTTTTTTTCGTTTGTCAGCTTTAATTCAGTGAAAATAAGCATATTTTGCAACAAAAATTAATAAAATTTTGTAGACAAAGTTTCTCGACCAAGAATAGTCAATTGTTTTAATTCCTAATTAAAAGACAATTCTTATTTAAAGAATTAAATAAGTAGACTTAGTCCAAAAAGTTTAATATTTTTTTTGATTTTAGAGTTTTGATTGAAAAAAAAATTCAATAATGATTAAAATTTATTTAACTAAAAACAAAGAAAAGATGTAAAATAAAACATAGAAAAAATCCATCGGGTTTTTAAACTGTACGCCAAAAATAAACTTTAAACAGTCCGAGCAGAGATGTTTAAAAGTCAAAATCATTAAAAATAAAGTCTAAGTCCGGACTTTTTATTTAAAATTTTTTTTTTCAAAAATCTAATACCTGCTTCTCTTCAGTAATAATCATCTGATTAGAAAAAAATATCATTTTTTTGATATCAAATCATTAATTTCCGCTATTATCCTTATTAAATTAAAAATTTTTTTAATAAATTAAAAAATATTTCTTTAAGTCTAATTTAAGAAATATTTCATCACACAATATTTCTTATATCACAAGTTTATGTTATGTAACAGTAGTTTACTTTAAGTTTATTAAAATGTTTAATTTTAGAGTTTTTTTTTTATCTGAATAAATGAAATATTAGATTTAAGATCCAAAAATAAATAACTAAATTTGTTTGCCGTGATCGACGAGGCATTAAATGCACTTTAGCTGCACGTGTAAAATAATGTCAAATTTTTTTAATCTCTTTTTCGTAATTATTTGATAAATTAATTAAACTGATATCTTATCAGCTATAAATAAAACTTTTTGTTGAAATTTCTAAGCAGTAAAAAACTGAAATAAAAAATGATAAAGCCTGAGCCAGATATGGTAATAATATTTCTTTTTTTCACATCATCCATTGACGTTAGCTAAATTAATTAAAACCAAGTTACCAAGGCCAATCTCAAATGGTTCCATTTCGGTCAATATGGAATCGGAGAATAATCTAACTCTCACTTGGGAAGACTTGAATGTCTATGTACCTGAAGCTAAAGAGAGTTTTTTTAAAAAGAAACCCGTCAAAAGCCAAAAATTGCATATTGTTCAAGATGTATATGGTGTTGCCAGACCTGGTCAAATTTTGGCCATAATGGGCGCATCGGGTGCAGGTTAGACAGCGTTTTAAATATTAAAAAAATAAATAAAAATTTAAAACTCAATTAAAAAGGAAAAACAACTTTGCTAAATGTTTTGACTCTGAGAAATAATGGAAATTTAATTGTTCAAGGAAAAGTTAAAATAAATGGTAAGCTAATTGATGACCGAAAGGAATTGTCGGCTGTTTCCGGTTATGTTCAACAAAATGACATATTTATTGGCACATTGAAAGTGATCGAGCATTTAAAATTTCAGGCAATGCTCAGAATGGATCGTAACACTACTTATGAGGAAAAAATGAAAAGAGTTGAGCTAGTAATGAATGATTTAAATTTAAAAAAGTGTGAAAATACACTGATTGGTGTTGCTCAATTGGGAATTAAGGGCATATCAGGTGGCGAGATGCGTCGTCTTGCATTCGCTTCGGAAGTAATAACCGATCCGGGAATTTTGTTCTGTGACGAGCCGACCAGTGGTCTGGACTCGTTCATGGCCATGTCCATTGTTGAATCCATGAAAAGTCTAGCTAGACAAGGCAAGACTATTGTGTGCACCATTCATCAGCCCTCGAGTGAAATATTTGAAATGTTCGACAAGTTGTATCTAATGGCCGAGGGCCGCAGTGCTTTTCTCGGAAATTTGACCGAAGCTAAAGATTTTTTTGCCAATCAAGGATTCCATTTGCCCAATAATTACAACCCTGCTGATTACTACATAAAAACTTTGGCCATTTTGCCTTCGAATAAAAATGAAAGCAAAGAAAGAGTCAAGAAAATATGCGATGGATACGACTCGAGTAAATATTCTCAAGAGATTATGCAAAATATTAAAAGAGCAAATGGCGGAGAAAGTTTAAAGTCGGCCAGTTTTCAATCAAAGTTTAATTCGGCATACAAGTCTGGATTGTTTACACAATTGAAATGGCTTATATGGAGAAGTTTCTTGAGCATGTCTCGTAATCCAATGGAAACAAAAATTCTTGCCATACAAACATTTTTCATTGCTTTAATTTTTGGTCTTATTTATTTGCAATTAGAAGATAATCAAGAAGGAGTACAAAATATAAATGGTGTTCTATTTTTGTTAATTACAAATGCTAGTTTTTCAAATATGTTCGGTGTTTTGAACAGCTTTCCGGCTGAATTACCAATATTTTACCGAGATCATCAAAATTCTATGTACAGAACTGTCAATTACTATTTGTCCAAATTCATAACAGAAGTAGAAATTTTTTTTTTTTTTTTAAATTTTTTTTTAAACCTAAATAATTAAAGCTTCCCAAATTCATAATTTTTCCGGCCATATTTGTGTCAATTGTCTATTGGATGGCTGGACTGAATAACGATGCAGAAAAATTTGCTCTCTGTGTTTTGACCATCATCTTAGTGGCCAATTCAGCTGTTTCTTTTGGTTCATTCATTTCAGCTGCAGCGCCATCAGTCAATGCTGCCTTGGCCTTATCAGCACCATTGCTAGTTCCTTTAATGATATTTTCCGGCTTTTTTCTTAACAACGAGTATTTTTTAATTATTTTATTTACCTAATAGTTTCAAAATTAAAATTGTACAGAACAGTGCCAGTCTATTTTATTTGGATAAAGTATTTGAGCTGGCTGAACTATGCTAATGAAATATTAATAGTCAATCAATGGGACGGTGTAACTGATATTTTTTGTCCACAAAATTCAACTAGATGCTTTAGAAATGGTGACGATGTAATTAAATCGCTGGGAATGAATAAAGTAAATAAATAATTGAATATTTAAAACAAAGCAACTAATTTCTTTTTCATAAAGGATAACTTTATCTTGGATTTTATTTTACTTGGATGCATTATATTAGCTTTCAGAGTTCTTGCTTGTTCTATTTTAAGTCTTAAAGCAAAGTTAAAAAAATAAATTTCAAATTTTTTATTACCGTCACTATTTTTTTTTTAAATAAAAAAAAAAGTATTTTTTACATTATTCATAGCAAAATTAAAATAAAAAATTTAAAAAATTTTATTTTTAGTAATTTGTCTATCACAGAACAAAAATTTTGACTCACCACAAGATATGAAAAAATTGAGTAGTTAGCAAAATTTAACATATATTCTTAATCAATGCATCAAATTAAGTGAAAATATTGTATCGCTTTTTGCTTGAGATTAAAAATTGATTCTTATTAACATTGAGCAAAAAGCATATTTGTCGAATTTTTTTTTCTAATACTAGAAAGGCCGAGGGGTTTTTTAGACCCCTTTTAGAAAAATTTAAACTTGAATATTATCTCAATTATATAAAGTTTTTAGAAATTACTCAAAGAAACTAAAAATAAAATTGTAAAAATTTTCTAAATTTTATTTAAAGTTCACGAAATTCAAAACTTTAGTGCTATCTGAATTCTTTATTTTTGACTCAAAATTCGTAATCTACGCCCTCGAAAAAAACAAAAACTAAAACCCCATAAAAATATATTTTTGGTGGGGGGCTAGAAAAAAATTTTTTACACCCAGGGTTCCAAAAATAGCAAACCTTCTAAAAATTTGTTGTTCTTTAGGACTCTAAATCTCAAAGATAAAACTTAAATATACTAAAAAAGTATATATATTCTGAAAGAGCATAAAATTCTTTACATGCTAATGTAATTTAGAAAAAAAAAAGGGTGTGGCGGTTTTTGTTGGCTAAAATAAGGAAAACGGTCAAGTCCTAAAAGCATATTTTTCAGGAAAATCGAAAAAAATAGTAGATAATCTAAAAATTCTAATAAAAGAATTCAAATTTGACAAATTTGTTAAAAAACACATTTTTTTGGCCAACAAAAACCGACGCACCTTTTTTTTTCTAATTTCTAGCATGTAGAGAATTTTATGCTCTTTCAGAATATATATACTTTTTTAGTATATTTAAGTTTTATCTTTGAATTTCGTGAAATTTATTATTCTTGAAATTTTTATTTTAAATTTTTGTATAAAATCAGCCAGGCTTTGTAGTGTTAAAGCTTGTCAAGTAGAAATACATAACAAAAAACAATCTTTATGGTATCCTTGTTTCTTTCATTCTAAGCAAATGTCCGAGTCATGGCAGTCTTTTGTTCATAATACACTGACCTAGCAGCTGTGAATTTGTTCTTATGTGCAGTCTGCGTTTGAAAATGTTTTTAGAACCTTTAGAATCCTTATCCAGTGTTGAAGGTGTTCAGGCATTTAATACCTAGGTATGTGAATTCATTTACACATTCACAGTAGCTATTTTGCATCTTGGTTGTTAAACCCTATTCATGCTTTTTTTAATAAATTCTTCTACCTCAACCTCAAACTAATTGGATTCGATTCCTTTTGGAACAGCTTTTGAAACTTGTATCTTATTGCTTTGCTTTTTCAATGCTCTAACATTTTTTACTGTCATGTATGTAAATTTTGAATTAGTTTTCATTTTAAACAAAACATTTCAATCACTTATTTTTTTATTTAATCAAATTTCTTTTGTGAATTCACTAAAGTGTTTTTTCTAAAATTACAAATTCGATTTATTTTTCAATTATAATTTTATAAGCTTAAAAATAAATTTGAAAAAAAATAATTTTCTTACAGAAATTAGCCTAATATGGCTCAACTTAATAAAAAAAAATTTCAAAAAAACTTCTCTTAATCCAAAAAATTTATCATGCGCTTGGTTTGGTTTTGTGAAATTTAGTACAATAGAACAAAGCTTAGTGTTAAAAATCCTTATAAACTTTTTTAAAAAATCCAAAGCAAGTTCTGATAAATTTTTTTAAAATTTTTTATAGTTTAAAAATTTAATGCAGAGACTTATACTTATTCTCATCTGTAAAATAACATGCCAAATGTTGTGCATAATTTTGCATTCACAAATTTTTTACAGAAATTTTAAAATTTTTTTTTAAAATCATTCTAGTAAAACTTTGCACACACATCTCCTTAGTACCTTTTGAGCGAAGGCCCCAATTTGACTCATAAGTGATTCAAAAAATTTTTAAGCCTTTATAACATTAATTTCTGTTATACATTTTTTTATTTTGTACCAAATTTCATAAAACCTGCGTAATGTTTTCATTAGTACCCTTGGGCCTGTCTATCCGATCTGATCGTTAGATGTATTGGAGCAGCTATATATCCTCGTTAGTTAAACCAGCGATATTGACAAAGATGTCGCTATATCACAACCAGCTGGTTGATTAGAATATCCAAGTAATACTCAAGTTTAGCATGGTAAAGTTTTCTTTTACCTTTCAAAAAGTACTAAAAAACAATCTGAAACAAGCTCTACTAGCTAAAAGTCTATTTTTTAACTTAGTAACATCAACATCTAACAAATATATATTGGTTTTAATCAGCTGATTTTGGATAGTCAATTTTCTAGATAATCAAATGCAAAAGGTGTGTCTATTACACGATTTACATGATATGCTTTAAGCATCACGTGATCTAGAAAATAAAAAATTTAATCCTTAAAAAAAAAAGAAATTAAGAGAATTTTCAACGCTCTAAAATTTTATTTAAAATGTAAGCTCAAAATGGAACAAATCGTTGTAAATTGTTTTTCTTGTTGACTGAACAAACAATACAGGTAGCTTGGGCGTCATTAACATTCTTGGTTAGCAAATTTTTCGAATTAGCTTGGCATTAGGGGCTGCACAGTTGCATCTTTTTTTTATAAACGACTCAAATTCAAATTGATTGAGAGAAAAATTCGCTTTTCTAATTCAATCAATTCGATAAAATATTTTAATTGTGTGTAAAACAAAGATTGAAATCGAAAAAAATATATATATTGAATATCGATTCCAAGAGTTTACTCAAGCATATTTATTGCGTGGGTATAAATCGCATAAAAGCTATTCAAATTCAATTATTTATACACTTACAAAGTTAAATTTCTAGCTAAAAATGAGCCATCGATCATCTACCACATTAGATTGCGAAACAGTTGTTTGCTGTGAGCCAGTTGTTTGCTGCGAACCAGCCAAAATAAGAGTTAAAAAAGTTGTTCAAGAAGTTCAGCCAGTTGAGGAACTAGTGCCAAGAGTGACTGTTAGAAGATGGAACGAAATAGTGCCAAGAGAGGAGATCGTTCGATGGAATGAAGTAATACCAAGAGAAGAAGTGATTAGAACTGTGGAAATAAGACGAGTGCCACGCAGACGACGAGTCAGATGCTACGAGCCAATGGTCTTGATTTGTGAACGAATTGATGATCGTTCATCAAGATCGCATGTAGTCTCAAGCCACTTGACTGCTCCAAAGTTGACCTTGCCACACAGTACTGCTCCACATTTGACCCAAACCAGATTGACCAAATCGTCAGCTGCTACTGGCGCTGCTGTCACTGCCGAATTGGCTCAAACTCAATCGATTGCTCCAAGCCAAGCTGCTCAATCACAAGCTTTGACCAGTCAGTCAGCTCAAGCTTCTCAACCAAGAACCACACCGGCTCCTTCGTCTAGAGCAACTCCAGCTCCATCACCAGCCCCATCTTCGCAAGCCGCATCTTCTTCTTCTTCTTCTACCACTTCTAGATCATCACAAAGCTCAAAAAAATCAAGTGTTTCTTCATCAAGTCAATCAACTTTGACCAACAAATCAAACTTGACTGTTCAAGAATATGATTATGAAGAGTAAATTCAAAATTATGATATATTAGATAATTATAATTTAAATTTAGATGGTAGTAGAATTTTTTTTATTACCAAAAAGAGACACAATTTTTTTATTCAAAAATAAATAAAATATTAAAAAAATTTATTTTTATTTTTAAATTTTAAATAAAAAATTTTTTTTTTTAATTTTTTCATACCGACTATTAAGACCCATGTCTTGGCATAAGTATTTTTCTTCTCTCTTGTTCTTAACTTCTTTTAGTTTCTTTCACATCTGACTTTCACCATTAGCACACTTTCTTTAAACTAATAGCTTTTTCTTATACACTTTTATTTGAATCTTAAAAAATTTATTATTTCAAAAAGGCTAAGGAAAGACTCGAAAGCCAGAGACCACTGTGAATTTCAGAACAAACAAAAAAAAATTTTAAATTGTAATAGCTATTTTACTCTAGGTCTAAGATTAGTTATACTAAATGTATCATGTGGTATGCCATGTATCACCTAAAATTTAAAATTTGCAAAATCTGTTAAATTTTAATGATTTTCCAATGCATATACTATTTTTTTAAATTTTTTGCAGAGATTCAATCTGGGTGTATCAGATTATTTAGTTTTAGATCTAAAGTAAAAAAGTTAAAACAATTTAAAATTTTTGCTTTTATTGTCTTTTAGTTACTTAAATTCAAAATGCCAAGTCAGAGCTTTCTATGGGAGTAGATCAAAATAGCATCAACTAAAATAGCCATGACTTGTTCATTTGGGTGTTTGCTTGTAAGTGAATAAGTTCAGTGTTGTCCATGTAGTCAGAGCTCAGGCAAAGCAAGGTGTTCTGTTTAGGAGAATCTGTAGATGGTCAAGTACATTCTTGGATGTAATAGTTGCAATGGATCGTTTGCATGTTTTAAAATAATCTAATAATAATTTTGTGTTTGATTACCAGAACTGTTGTGCTCCTTTAACAGTAACAAATAATCATTCAGCTTAAGAAGAACTAAGCAATTAAATATAAATTTTTTCTAATCTCGAGACAAATTTTTAAACTTTGAAAAAATATTAATAAAAATTAACTAAAATTTTTATTTTTAAAAAGTAAAAATAAGTTTTTTTTTGAGGAAAAAAAATTGTCTGGTTAACAGTCGATTGCGCCATTGAGACTCTTCACGATCAAAAACTAAATATTGGTCTGGATAATAAATAATTTGTTATTAAGTGGAAAAATTTTATTTTCTATTTGCTTTGATCAAAAGAACTATGAAAGTCAAAACTCTCCAAAAAACAATCAAAACACCCATTAGACCAAAATTAAGACCAAAATTTTTCTAAAATAAAAATAAAATTTTTTAATAAATTTGTAGAAATATTTCTGAATGAAAAATCAAACTTTTTCAATATTGTAAAAATTAAAGATATCTTCATCTTTGGAGAAGCAAAACCCTTCACTTGGACTAGAACAAGTGATGTTCTTAAAACCTTTCCATTGATTTAGTAAAATAGCTTCGTTTGAGTAACTGAACCAACTAAGATAACGCAGCCAAACAAAATATTTTGGAATCGATCTTTTAAGGATAAATATTTTATCATT
>VANL01000664.1:0-26231 GCA_006352455.1 Brachionus sp. 'Tiscar'
AACATATATTTTTTTTTTTTTTTTTTTATTTTTTTTTTTTTTTATAAAAAAAAAAAAAAAAAAAAAAAAACTATTACTGATTGTTTAATGAAATTAAAACAAAAACTTGAGCTTTTTTTTTTATTAATCTTTTATTTTAGATGGATTCAAAGAATCAGTTGACTTTCTGGAAGCTTTGAGCAGCTCGTCGACGCGTAAGCACTCGCACAGCTCCAAAAAACCAGCAGTGCCCGGTGTGGCCAGAGTGGAGACGGCCAAAAACGAATCTAGTCAAGATTTGAAAAAACCGGAGCCAAGCTTAAAAACTAATCTAGAATCTACTTGTAATTCTACTCCTTGTTTAATAAATAGGGTAATAATGACTATAAATTTTTGATCTTTTTAAAATAGAACAAAAAAATTAAAATATTTTGAAAAAAACCTTAAATGGCAACTAATTTAGAAGAGCAATGATGAATTTTACAATTTTAAAAAAAAAAAAAACAAACAAAAAAACAAACCAGCTCAAAACACATATATTAATAATATATTGATTAAATTGCTTTTAACATTGATTAAATTTATTTATTTATTTTCACATACAGACACACACACACACACACACTTAATTAATTTAAATATTATAAAACAAGATTTTAAAAAGAAGAAGAAATTTTCAAATATGAATATTTACTAATTGATTATTTGCTTGTGCTGCCATTTGATTATTTTTGAAATATTTTTTTCGACATTAAATTGACTTTTAAATGACGCGCTTTTCTTAAATAGGTTGAATCTGTGGACACTTCTGACTCGACAAGTTTGCTCAACAACAGTCATTCTACCATCACAACCACTACTAATACTAATACTACTACTACTACTAGTTCTACTACTACTACTATTAGTACTATTAGTACTAGCGGTGATACCAATTTACTTAAATTAAACTCAAACGGTCTTAAGAGTAATCTGATCATATCCGGATCTAAGAAAGTAGCTAAGAAAAAAGTGATATGGGCCGACTCGTGTTCACAACAATTAGAGAGTGTACAATTTTTCTATCTAGACGAAACTGAGAGAGGTTTATAAAAATTTTATTTATTTATTTATTAGTTTTTTTTTTTAAAACAAAAAAAAAAATTTTTTTTGAATTTAAAAAAAAAAAAAATTTTTTGAATTTAAAAAAAAAAAATTTTTTTTTGAATTTAAAAAAAAAAAAATTAAAAAGTTATTAAATAATTTAATGTTCTATTTTAAATAAAGTAATTAAAAAAGAAGCGTACCACGGGGCCGACATGTCCAAAGTGGACAAATTAAGTGAAAAAGAGTACACATTTCGCATCACTTCGGGCCATGGCTTCGCCGACTTTAACGAAGAAACGGCGTCGACATGGCCGGCCTCTTTGTTGCCCATCGACTTGCCCGAGTCGACCATAATTCCGGATATTAAGAGCATCGAACGCGACATACAAGCAAAGCGCGAGGCAACCACCCTAGCTGTGCTAGTGTTCAAAAAATTCATGCCCGACTCGGCCAGCGAGCCTGATCCTGAGCCGGCCGGGTCCGAGCCGCCCAGCACTAAGCTAATACCGTTGGACGAAGTGAACGGCACAGATGCCAAGTTGTCCGATGTGCCAGAAAGCGACAACTCATACACGCCCAGCCAGGAGGCGAGCAAAGCCAAGCCGGCCCTGCTATCCAATCCGACGGCCAAGACGCCGCTGTTGCCGACGCCGCCACCGGTCCCTGTGCCACCTGTGCAGCCCCCAAGCAGCTCCAGCGAGGCCTCTGGCTCCAAGACCGAGCCGGCCAACATTCTTAACATGCTCAATTTGTCCAACTTGTCCAGTTCTCTGCTAAGATCGAACGAGGACGCCGAAAGGCTAAAAAAAATTCTCAGTCTTGTCGGCACAGCCGATTCGGTCAAGTCTACTGGTGACGAAAAAGTCCACGAATTTGATCACACGTCTAATAAAAACTCACACATTCCCAAAACAGACACAAACAATAATCCAAGATGGAACAATAACACAAATTGGCAAACAAATAAATATTCTAATCAAACATTTAATAGAAATTATAATCAAAATTCAAATCAAAATGCAAATAATAACAATAATAATAATAATAATAATTATCAAGGCAGAAATGTGTTTGTAAATAATTTCAAGCGAGGCATTGGCAATAGGGGGTCTGGATCATTTGGTCGTGATGGTCACGCTCACAATTATCGTGGCAATGATTCACGTGCTGGCTTTAATAGACAAAATTACGCAATGCATGGCCAAAATCGAAGCAGATTTGGCGAGAATAAAAATTATCAAGAGGAAAGTGATCGTGGTGTTGAATCAAAATCGACTGCTACTCAAGGTGGTCGATGGATTTAATTTTCTTAACAAACATGTACTCTTGTTAGTTTTTTCTTTGTCGCAGAATGAATTTGTTTGTTAATTGTTAATTTATATTTTGTTTGTTGGATGGTCTGGTGCTGTTAAATAATACAATTTTTATTATCTATTTTGGTTTATTAAAAAGCAAAAAATTTCAAAAACAACAAAAAAAAAAAACGACTAAAATAAAAGTCTATTTTCCAAATAATCAATGGACCAAGGCTTGTTTGTTCGGTCTCACACACACACACACACACACACACAGATGCACAGCTTATATTGGCAAAAAAAAAATTTTGTTTATTATTGTTCTAATGAAGAAATATATTTTTTTTCCTTTTTTTGTTTGTTTCATTTTTCAAGTTAAAAAAGAAAATACATTTTAGAGAAAAAAAAAAAAATTACACTATATTTACTATGTTTATGTATTAATAATTTTCTTATGTACCGACACTCGACTTAAATATAAAAGGATTTTTATTTGATTTAATTTTATTTAAAAATTGATTTGTAAAAATAAATTGATATTTTTCAAATTTTAGATTTCATCACCAAAAACTCTTGTTAATATGTTTGTATGTGTGAGCGAGTGAGTTAATGCGTTTCAATTTGTATGTATGCATCTAGGTATTTGTGTACATGTGTGTGTGTGTTTGTGCTTGTGGTTGATTGATGCCGAATCGATGGTTTCAGTGTCCATTTATGCCCTCTCGGTCGGTTTATATTGCATTTTTATTCTAGCTACAATTATTCTTTACTGCTCCTTAATTTAGTTTATGATGCTTAAAAATACTTTATTTTTTTTTTCTTTTGGTTTTGATCTATTTCTTTATTTTTTTTTTTATTTAAAATAAAATATTACATGAGTTTATAAATAAAATTTAAGAAATTAATTTTTGTTTTAATTTGAAGTAATATTGATCAAAATTTTTTTTAAATTAATTAATTAATTAATGGATTATTATTAAATGGGTATTTATATTAATTATTTGGGTGCTAGAAAAAATATTTTTTGGGTACTAATTTTTGGTCAAATTTATTGAAAAAAAAATAAAAACTGGATACATAAAAATTATTAAAAAATTATTCTCTAATAAATGCTTTTTTTGCTAAGGTAGGTCTGCCTCTCTTTCTTTTTTGTCCGATTGGTACTCACACACACACACACATTTAGCTATTAATGGAGGACTGACTTCTTTTTAATCTAATAGCCATACCAACAACATGCTTTCCAATCTTGACAATTGTCTCTATCAATACACTTTATATTAAATGACTTCACAAAATGATCAAAAGTCGTGAATTTTCCAGATCGATAACGCTTAAATTCAGAATCTGTAATCTTATTAAAATCATCTGAAGGAATATAAAACTTATCATCAAGTATCTTAATTTCTTTCGATTCTTTAGCCCATTGGTAAGAGTTGGTCCACAAATTAAGGGAAATAGTTGGTTCTAAAATAAACTTTTTATAATTAATATTAGATGGATCGCGATCAAACGACCATCCATTTTCAATATCAATTGCTAACTGTAGGAATTGGCTTAAGGGTAACCTATTACGGAAAGTTTTTTGATCCTTAATAACTCTATTAGTAGCTTCTAATGCATTATTTGTACTTGGAACAAATAAATGTGCACCTTCAAACCATCCTGAATGCAAATTGATCCATTCCTTAAAAAAGTCTTCGAACTTTCCTACGTTCCTTAATTAGTAATACAATGTTCTTCGGTGGACTCGATTTAAAAAAATTTCTGAGATTGAAAAGGAATACTTTTTTAACTTTTATCAATTTACTGGAATACTTTGTTAAAAAAAAAAGAGTCATCTCTTTTAAGTGCCGATTAAGGCAACTTCAATAACAATAAGAAAATCTAAAACAAATTCATTAGATATCGAAATTAAGAGACGAAGGGCCAGATTTAAGACCAAATTTTTAACGCGATCCTTACTGATAATGCCTCTTTTTTTTATTTATTTATTTGAAAAATAATTTAGGAGTTGGAATTCATCCCTCATTTCAGCCCTCTTATTAGTAAATTTTTGATTAAATAAAGCCAAGATGTTTTTTGGATTAAAAATTGAATAATTTGTTGAATTTTGTTATGGAAAATTTTCATATCTTTTTTAATTATTTGAGTGCCAGATTTTAGAATAACGAAGCAGTAATCAAATAGGGATCTTATCCGAGATTTTTAAAACCTTTTATTTTTCTCAAAATGTTAATTTTGGAAGACACTCAATATAACAATCTCTTTAAAATGATCTGTAAATTTTAGCTTGAAAAGTTCGATTTTTTTTTTAGCAGAATATTTGCAGCCACTACTTTTATTGTCCATTTCACCTTAATTATTGTTGAGCAAAGCTGGTGAAATAATTATAAATCGTATAATTAGCTTAAGTTAAATGTTTGACCATTTTATATGAACTTTTTATGAACTAGGAAAATTTCTACATAATTATAACACAATTGAATAAATAGTTTTTGAAAAAAAAAAAAAAAATTTTATGACAAAAATGTTTGACTTAGTCGACTTTGGTCGAATTTACTCAAAACACTAAATTATATTCTGACTCGATTCCAAATGCTGATTGACTATGTCATCAAGAAAACAAATGACATCTCAAGGGTTAGGGAGTCTATCAACGAGGCATGAATAGCAATAATAATTGTCCCTTTTCTATTCTAACGGATAATGGGGTTAGATGCTCATCTTCTTTTCCAGTCTCTTTTAGAGTGACGGCTCCAATCTAACACAGATGTTACTGCATCTAGTTGATCATTTTCATTTTAATTATAACCCAGTCAAAACCGGTTATACATTGCTATAGAGAAAGGGATTTAAAAAATGAGCCCTGTATTACAGAGACATTAGTGAGAGGAGTTTGAACCTTAGACTATCTGCTTGTGTGGCTAGCACTCAAACCTCTCGGATATACGAACTTTAATAAAATAACTAACGAGTTATGCATAAGTAAATGGCCAAAAATTAAAAGCGAATATCTCAAAAATTAAAAATGATATTAAGTTCTGGTTTTTTTTTTGGTGTAAAGAATTTATTTTTTAATAGAATCATGATTTTTAAAATAATTAAAAAACTCCATCGTGGCCGATTTTTCTTAGCTTTGCTTTGACACCCGTCATAAGGGATTTCACAAAATTTAAGTCAAATTCCTTCAACTTCAATTTAATGCGGTTAATCAGCTGTTGCTCTGTTGAGGCTTGCTTACCTTCCTTGTATACTTTTTCACTCAAACAACCCCAAAAATTTTCGATTAGACGCGCTTGAAGGACATTTTGCGGGTTAGTATCTTTGGTCACATAATTTACATTTTGGTTCATTCATGTTGTATTCTCCGTAGAATAGTGAGCAGATGCTAATTCAGGCCAAAAAACGTAGTCAAGGTCTTGATGATACTCATGAATAAATGGGAGCAGTCGTTTATTCAAGCATTCGTCGATATAGATGCCCGAATTGATGGCAACCGACTTTGATGGTCGAAAAAGAGGATGAGACATACCTCGATCAGATATGGCTATCCAAACAAGCACTTTCTTTAAAAACTTCTCTTTTCCAGCAAATCGGACACTGTCCGGGCAAGTAGACTTGTTATTTGTGCAATATCCAGCATTTCCCAGCATGTTGTCGCCCGCAAAAGTAAAATACTTTTCGTCATCCAAAATGAGCGAACATGGTGAACGATAAAGCATATTTAAAAGTTTTTTACTCAAATTCTTGGCTTTCTAATGCTGAATGGCGCTGGCGAAACCTTTTTTTGTTAATTGTCGACCAACTGTTGTCTGGTGGACAGCAATGGACAGCAAATTTCCTAGCTAGACGCTTTTGACTCACTCCAGATCGGTTATTGGTCAATCTCTTCAGTTTTGTCTTCCTTGAAGCTATCCAGGTGGTTGGACTGCCGGTTCTCCTATTGTCCTTTGTCGGCTCTCCATTTTGAATACGGTTGATCGTATTATATATTGTGCTTCGAGCGATTTCTTGCTTTATAAAGTGCGCCACAAGTTCGAATTTTGTCATTTATGAAATCATATTTTTGACTGCTTTTCGAAAAGCCTCTCGTTCAGAAACAGAGAGTACCATTTTAAATTTTTTTTTTTTTGCAATATTTTGTTTGTAGTTAAATAAATTTTAATCATTATTGAAAATTTTATTTTAAATCAAAATTCTAAAATCAAAAAATAATAAAATAATTTAATTATTGCTGCAAAATATGCTTATTTTCACGGAATAAAAACATAAAAGAAAAATTACATAAAGGGTCGAAAAAAACCCTCCAGTTTTTGAGTGTTAATACAAAATAACTGTGCAACAAATTTTAATTTATTTTCGATAATGTATCAATCCATAGAAAAAAAAAATTAAAGCAAAAAAAAAACTTTTTTTTATTAGAGAAAAGAAGCTTAACCGATTTGATAATGAATAAAATTTATTACTTAAAAAAGCATTTGGTATTATGAATTTTTATGGCAATACTAGAAGCTGAAAATGCTGAGCTAGTTGAACAGATGAATATGAAACACTCATTGAAACAAATAAGTCGAATTATAATTTCATCAATGAGAATAATGTCTCATTTTGTAAATAAATACTAAGTGTGGATAAAAATATACATATTAATACACTAGAATACAGTTACTTATAGTTAAAGCTGATCATATTTTTAAGATTTGGTTATAGCATGATGTCTATAATAAAATATAGCATCTAGCAAAAGCAAATCTTTCATTTTTTTAAAAGTATTTTAAATTTATTTCTCAAAGTCAATTTTTTTTTTAATTTTCAAATCAGCTGTTAGTTAGATATTTGTTCTCTTTTTGTTTATGTAAACGTTTACCCATGAGGCTGATTTTAATCTAAATAAAAATAGAAAAATCTTTTCGTTGAAAATAGAATTTCTATGAATGTAACCTCCGTCAATCTTAGTTTAAAGTCCAAATATATTTTTTTTTGCAGTAATTTTTTTTGATTAATTTCTTAATTTAGACTAATAAATAATTTAGCACTAGACTTTTTTTTTTAAATAAAACAAAAGAATTGAATGGGGAAAATCGTTGAGGTCATCGATTTGGTTTGAAATCGATATTTCGATAAATTTTTGTCCCCAGGTTTGTTTCAATTAAATGTCCTATCAAGATTTTTCGCCCATAAAAGATACTTGTAACAAGCAATGTTTAAATTTTCTTCATTCAGGTAAATCGTACGATTCACCTGAAATTTCAAAATTCTAGTAATAATTTTTTCTATTATAATTAATTTTCCTGCAGTAAAAGTAGTTCTTTATTTTTTTTTCTATTTATTTTAATAGAAGATGAGAATACGAATTGTCAATAAGAAAAATTAGTTTTTATCACTTGAGCTAAGCTAATGTGAAAAATACTTCAAAAAAACGTTGCCAACAGCAACTTTTCAATTGTCGGTCATAATTTAGAATTAATATTTTGAATAAATTAAGCTTTTTTTTTTTATTTAGATCCAATGCAGAGTTCAAGGCATACAAAGAATTATTATTAGATTTGGATTGCAGTTTAAGTTATTTAATTTTAAACGATCTGTTTTTAACATATTAAAATGCTCAATTATCTAAAAATAGCTTATTTTCATCTAATTTTTTTCTCTAATAAAATTATTTTCAATCGTGGCTCTGTTCAAAAAAAAAAAAAGAAAAAAAATTTAAGTTATATTTCTAAGCCTATGAAATGACATAGTGAAATTTTTGAAAATTTATTTTTCAAACTATCTAATTTATGCAATTTAAATTGGTTGAGAAATTTCTAGCCAGGTAAAATTAAAGTCAAAAAACTAGTTTTTTAAGCTAGTAGGTATTTTATTTAATAGAATTGTATGTGTTTTTTTTCCTAGATAAAAACATGGCAAAGCTTGACAATATACGCTCGACCGAGTATAACTATTGCATCTTGATAAGAATTATTGAGAGCTTATTTATGTCGAATTTTTTAGTCGATTGAGCTCAGCTTATGGTTTTTGTTTTTCTTTTCCTTTTTTTTCTTTTTTTTTTTTTTTTTGCGTACCTCAAATTGTATATAATAAATTAAGCAATTTTATAAATTAAAAAAAAATAAACTTTTTTCTTAAAAATAATTTGGAAATATGGCTGGTAAATTTTTTATTCTAGCAATAATTAATAATCATTTTGGATTTTTATTAAAGCCAATTTTAACATATCAGCATCAGATAGACAGAGCTTTTCGCGCAATACCAGCAAAATTGAAGACTTATGCATAGTGGGCATTCCAAATCAGGAGCTATTTGATCAAAAGTTTAAAACACGCCGAACAAGATGTGTGGTCAATTTTGCATTCGAGGACTTTACTCGAATTCATGCTCAATTTTCGGAAAAAAATCGCGCAGCTTACATTGAAACACCAATTTATTCGTTTTTTGATAATGAAAAAATAAAGTTTCAAGCAAGATTTATTCCCAGCAAGCATTCGATGAACTTCGATGCGTTTTACAGAGGCTCGGACCCGTCAACTCAAATGTTTATGGAAGTTTATTTGGTGGATGTCAATGGCCGAAGATACAACTACGACTACGGTCGAAGAGTTGAGTGTCAATTGAGTGCACAAAATGCCGAGAGTATTGGAAATTTCATCTACGACAGAGACGATTTGGAAAAGAAAAGAGATAAGCTTTTTTCTGGCGATCAATTAGTGGTGGCTCTAGAAGTGTCTGCTACTTGGGTTGATGTCACTGAACATGCATCTAGTGCGGAAAAATAAGCTCAAATAAAGTAGAAATTATTCTATTTATTTATCAAGTTTTAAAACACAATTTGCGTAAAATGTAAATTTAATTCAATTATTTATTGATGAAACATTTGGTTATTTTTATTTTTTTTAATTATTTTATTTAAAATTTTAATAAATTAAAATTTATTATTAATTAATTTTTAATTTTAATTATTCTAAATTTTGTTTTACAAAAAAAGCTTTTAAAAATGTTTGATTAAGTGTTGAGACTTATTAAGCTTGAAATTTTTTGAAAATAAAAGAAATTTAAAATTAAAAATGAATCATTTGAAAAAGCAAAAAGTAAAAACTTTTGATATTTTTCTAGAATGGACCGAACAAATGACTATGCATGGTTTTCCAAACATATTTCGAGCCAAATTCATCACGGCCCGTTTAATGAGACATTGAAAATGGCATTTTGTTTTTGGATTTTGTTTTTTCTTGTCTCGAATGGATGCTGCTTTTACATAATTACAATTAATGCTATTAATTTTTTCAATTACCAAGTAGTCACTTCAATTAAATTAGTTGAAAAAGATTCAATGCCATTTCCAGCAGTAACTGTTTGCAATGCTAATCCTTTTGTTACAGAAGCAGGTTTAAATTTTGTAGAAAATTTATTGCGTGAAAATAATATAACTGACAGAATCTTTGGGACTATTTACAAAGAAACTAATCCATTGCTTTATTTTAACTATGCTCGTTATCTAGCAGTATTAATTTCAAAAGGAAAGCCAGATGATTTTTTAAAAAATCTTTCAATTACTTATGAACAAATGTTTATCAGTTGTTTGTATAATTTCCAGCCTTGTAATAAAAATGATTGGTATTGGTTCTATGATGTTAATTTTGGAAATTGTTTTCGCTTTAATGCGGCTAAAGATTCAAATGGAAAAAGTAACCAAATTAAACATTCCATTTATGCCGGAAAATATAATGGTCTAATGGTTGAGCTTTTTGTCAGAATACCAGATAATGAAAATACTCTAAGTGTTGCCACTGGAGCACATTTATACATTGATGATAATTTATTTAAGCCACAACCGGGATACGGATTTGATGTTGCATCAGGTGAAAGCACAAATTTAGCGATAGAAAGAGCTGTAAATTATGAGTTATCTAAGCCATATAGTGAATGTATTATAAATTTACATTCAATTGATTCATTTGATTCAGAATTTTTCAAGAGAGTGATTAGATCTAATTTAATTTATCGTCAAGCAGATTGTATTGACGCGTATTATATTGTGGAAATTTTTAAAATATGCAATTGTGAACTAATAACTAATAATTTCCATTCTGAGAATCCTTGTGATACTTTTGAAAAGCTTGCATGTGTCAATAGAGTATCTTTAACATTTATGTCACCAGATTTTAAAATAAAAATAAAATCATTTTGTCCATTAGAGTGTGATACAGTTAGTTTCTGAGTTTGCAATTGTGAACTAATAACTAATAATTTCCATTCTGAGAATCCTTGTGATACTTTTGAAAAGCTTGCATGTGTCAATAGAGTATCTTTAACATTTAGGTCACCAGATTTTAAAATAAAAATAAAATCATTTTGTCCATTAGAGTGTGATACAGTTAGTTTCTGAGTTTCAAAATCAGAAAATAAGTATCCATCTGAATCGTATGGAACTGTACTCTCAAAAACTGACAAGATTAAAAATTTATTTGAAAATAGATCTAATATAAGTAATGAAGAATTGAGAAAAAATATTCTAGCTGCAAATGTATATTATGAATCTTTGAAACAAACTGAAGTATCACAGAGAGCAAGCATTACTTTGGATGGTTAAGTTGGCATTATTGGTGGTACTTTAGGTCTATTTTTAGGAATAAGTGTTTTAAGCTTTGCTGAATTTATCGATTTATTTATTCAAATAATTTTCAAGAAATTTTTTAATAAAAACACTAAAATTTCAGTTTAAAACAATGATGCAAATACTAAAATTCAATCATTTATTAAATGTTGTCACTAGCTTTTAATTGAATAAAAAATTTTCAAGATAACCTTTAAAAATTGGCACCATTTGTCAATAAATAAAAATTGCTAAATCTATTTTATTCAAATTCGATTTATTAAAAAATTAATTTTAAATTTTTTATTTTCAAACTCAACCTTAACTTACTATATTCTTAAAGTTAAGAGTCAATAGAATTTGCTGTTTAAAAAAAAAACATCATTAATTAATTTTTAATTTTAATTATTCTAAATTTTGTTTTACAAAAAAAATTTTTATTAAATTTAAGAAAAAAAAATGCTTTTTATTTTTCACTATTGAATATTTTTTCTAATTGAATGTTTGAACGGAACTAAAGCTTTTAAAAATGTTTGATTAAGCGATTTGAGTAAATGTTTAATACCGTATTCCCTTGTTCTATTATGCTGCACCACAGGTAAAAACACGCCTTTGGACCATGCACTAAAGTACATATCGCCCATGCTATAATATTTTTAACTTTGAGCGCATGCTCTTAAAGCGTAATCACGCGTTTAGGTCCAGATCAAACACTGGAAGCCTTAGTTTAATGCGCCATCAAGACTCGATTTTAATATTAATATTAAATGAATAAAATGTCTTTTTTAGAAGAAATACCAAATAATATATCGTTAAGCAATATGTTCCCATAACGAAAACCAGAGGAAGAGGCAAAATCTATCAAGTGTGATCACGTTATTGCTTTCAGCTTTGGGTTAAGTAAGTAAATCTTAATTAACTAATTATTTGTTAAGAAAAAATAAATTTTATCTTTTTAGATATTTTTAGCCTTAAAGAGATCGCAATTAACATTCCACTTGAAAGAAAGCGTTGTCCTGGTCGCCCAAAAGCTACAACTAACGCTTTAATTCGTCTGCCTTATATCTCATATGTCATTAAAATATAAAAAAAGATAAGTATTAATCATTTCTGTATTAAAAACCACTTTTTGTTTTATTTTTGCATCAATTTACACAATTTTGCCCTTTTTTTATTATATTAAATATCAATAAATAAAATTATTCATAACTTCAGTATTTTTGTTTTCGTTATGCATGAAAATAACATAGGTTATAATTATATGTCGTTGATTAATAAAGCTGAATAATCATGATGAAATAAATATTAGTTGAAAAGGGAGTAAAATATAGCACTCATGATGATGGGAAAAATTATCTCAAAACAATTGAATAATGTTTGAATATAAAAAAATCATTTGTTTAAAGTGTGTCTCAATTTTTAAATATATAACACACGTTGGATTAAAAGACTAATTGATTTGCAGTCTAACTTCAATAAAATTTTTTGTTTTAAATATTAACTAATTATTTTAATAATCTAAAATAGCAAAATGATGACCATATTTTTGCGGCGCTCAGACCTGCCAGATGCTTTAATTCTAAACAAGCCCGGTAAATTTCCCAATTCAAATAATTTATTTATATTCCCTGTTATCAATAATAATTTGAATTTTTTTTTCTCTTATCTAAAAAATAAATGTTCTAAAATATTTCTAAATTAAAACCTTTTTTTATCTAACTTGAAATTTAATTTTTTTGAAGTAAAAAAAAATTAAAAATTGAAATTAATTGCGCATTACATTGTGTTAACTTGATGGAAAATTATGAACAATACATTCAAAATTTTAGATGTCCAATAACACATCTAATAATGGCATGTCCTGTTGATAACACTGCTAGTAATACATACGAACAAGAGGCCATTGAAAAATGGTTTGGGAATAATTCAACCGATCCATTGACCATGAAGCCACTTTCAGAAAAGACTTTAAGAGTAAACATGACGCTGAAGAGAATAATTGATGATTTTTTATCTAGAAACACTGATCTAATCGCAATTAATGAGGTGTACTTTGCAAAAAATTTGCACGAACAAATTAGAAAACTTATAATGGAAAATAATATTTGTGGATTAAGAGCAAAGCTTTCAACTCTAATCGACTATAGATATGTTATTAAAAATTTTGACGATCAGTCAGAGTATTCGGCATTTTACCTTTCAACTGAAAGTGGCTCAGTCGAAATTTCCAAATTAATTTTTGACTTTATATTTGATAAAAAGCTCTTATCTATGTTAAATGAATCACCGTCAAATTGGAAGCCTACTTATCTCAATGATTTGATTCATTTTTATAAAAATAGACATGAAACTGTACACAAAGGAAAATATCTTGAGGAAAAATTTAACTCGTTTGTAGTCAGCAATGATAATTTCTCTATTCCAAATGAAATTCTCCGCATAAAAGGAAAAAGAAATATTTTAAAATATGTTGCTAATAACAATCATGTTATAGAAGAGGAAAATAGCTTGGTTTTAAAGGCAGCTATTTACAATAATGAGGACTTGTTCGAGATTTTGGTTAGTCCTAAAAACGTTGATTCAATAGATTCAATGGGCTTAAATTGTTTTTATTATGCAATTAAAAATCAAAATTTGAAAATTATAAATTTAATAATGCAAAATCGTCAATTTAATTCATATGACTCTTCGCCGCTTAAAATAGCCACTGAGCTCTATCCGAATAACTTCAATCTATACGACAAAATAATTGAATTGGACCCAAGCTATCTTAATAAGACTGATTTTAAAAAAAGAACATTGCTTTTCTATGCATGCGAAAAATCCAACATAGATTTGGTTGATTTCTTATTGAACAAGCCCGGCATGCAAATTAATCATCTAGATTCAAATTTAGAAAATTGCTTGCATTTGGCAGTTAAGATTGGGAAAATAAAAATTATTTCCAATTTGATTAGACATGGCGTCAATATAAACCAAAAAAATAATCGATCCAAGTCTCCATTTGATCTAGCTGGCAAGCGCATTAAGCGTTTTATTCTATTCGAGCTTCAAATTAGCTTATGTTCCGCCAATAAAGACATTAATTATTTAAATAATCAGATTGAAATTTTAAAAAAAGATCTTAAACAAAATAGTTCAATCATAGAAAAGTTCAAGGACAATGCTTGCCTTGTAGCCATTGGAAATACAGTAGGTAAAATATACCTAGTTAATTTGCTAACGGAAGAGATACGCTTACAACTAAATGCTCATCAGGTTGCTGTCCATGATCTCAAATTTAGCTCAGATGGTTTTTTGTTTAGCTGTTCGGCTGACAACACTATCAAACAATGGGACTTGGATAATTCCAGTTGCGTCAAAACTTTTACAGACTTAGACAACAATCCTTATTTAATTGAACCTTACAACCATGATATTCTAATTAGTATTGGCAAGGATAACATGGTGAAAAAATGGAATTTGACAAGTTCAAAATGTGTTGCATCATTGGCCGGTCACACAAAACAAATAAATTGTATAAAAACAATAAAAAATTTCTTAATAACTGCTTCTTCGGATCTAACAATTCGAATTTGGGATTTGAACAGTGAAAATTGTAAAAAAATTTTACATGGTCATCAAAATGCAGTCAATTTTGTGCACTCAATTGACAATTTAACTTTAATTAGCGCATCAAGTGATCGAATGATTAAATTTTGGGACTTAAATTCATTCACCAATACAGCAAGTTTTGAAAGCAACATCGGACCTTTTGATTTTGATATTTTGCTAAAAAATGCAGACATTGTTGACCAAAATAGCATATTTTACTCAAGCGATTTAAATTTATATGAATTTAAGTTGAATTGTACAACAAATAGTCTTCGTCCATTTAGTGGTCACTCAAATGAAATAATCAAAATAAAGTGTTTTAAAAATAGTGAAAGATTGCTAAGCGTTTCAGTTGATGGCCAAGTTAAATTTTGGAACTTGAGCACTTTTAGATGTCTTAAGATTATACAAATAGAGAACCTTGAATCGGCACTACAGTGCTTCGAGCTTATGCCTAATTTAAGCTAGAAATATTTTAAGGAACGGTTTAAAAAAACAAAACATTTTTGCGCTAATTTTAAATTATCAAGGATAGATTTTTTTATTAAAATAGAAAAATATTTTTTTAATTTTTTTTTTTAATAAAAATTTTATTTTGTTTGTTAGAAAAAACAAAAAAAAAACTTTGAATAAAACTTTAAAAATGTCGGACAGAGAAGAAAAAATGAACATACCGGGTCACTCGCCGGCCAACAAGGTCGGCGGAATGAGAGTCAGCAAGCCGCATCATCCGGTCAGCTTGAGCGAAGAAAAGTCGCCACGAAAACTGAACAGAGCACCGCGAGAATTTCTCGAAACAAACAGGTAGACTTAAATTTTAGCTTGGTAAATTTTATTTGTTAATTATGTGCAGCCGTGCATTGGTCTTGAGCAAGGACAACAAGCTGGGCGTGATGACCAATGGACAATTGATTGAAGTCAAAGACGCCTATCCAACTGCGGCTGTCAGATCATTTCACGAGAGCAAACCATGCACTATGGGAAAGTATCCGCTGAGTCATTCGCAGCCCATGCCGGCCTTTTTTCAACCAAAATCATTCAACGAAATAGCACGCTTTCCAAATAGATAAAATTTATTTTTGCTAAATTTTAAATAAAAGAAAAAATTTATTTTTAAAATTTATTTAAAATTATTTAAAAATTTAAAAAAAAAATTTCTAATCTATTTAAGAATAAAAAAAATTTGAATCTTTAAAACGGTGTCACAGGCCTATTTTTCAAATATTCAGCAACATTTTCATTTGACTCAACTGCGTGTCTAATTTTTTTAAGCACTTGAAAATTATCTAACAAATTTTCTTGATAATTCATTAACGAAAATGTTATTTCGTGAATGAACAAATCAGCCCATGTAAGCGATTTTCCCACCGAAAATCCTTGGCTGCCAAATTGTTTGGCCAATTTTTCCACATTTTCCAAGCCTCGCAGAGCATCATCAGACAAAAATTTTTTTAGCGCCACCTCCTTTTAAAATAAAATCAAGACAAAAATTAATAATAAAAAAAATTTACTTTAGCCGCTAAGTCGGTAACTAGGAAAACTTTTTGATAGAAACCAGTCATCAAATCGATGCATGTGTCGACAATGGCATCTGCTTTGGCCGCTTCCAGGCTATCACTGCCGACCAAATTGTACTCCCTGGCCAAATATCTTGCAATGGACAGCGATTGAGGTAGCTTAAGGCCATCAATTTCGATGTAAGGAAGTTGTCCGACCGGAGCATCTATTTTTAGGTTTAATGTTTTTTTTTCTAGGCAAAATTTCTCTCACCTGACTTGGTCGTGGGCCAGTCGGAAATGCGCACATCTTCATATTTGACACCAGCCGCTGCCAATATGAGCCGTGAGATTTCGGCTCGGCCTCTTCCATTAAAATAGTACAATTTATATTCAGGCATTTTCTAAACTAGATTTACTAGCTTCTAAGCTTTTAAAAATTAGAATAAAATTTATAAATATTTTTTAATGAATAATTCAATAAACAAATGCATAACTTGTTCGAGGATTATTCAAACAAATGATAATTGCGATTAATCAATATAGGATTATGCAAAAAAATCAAAGGAGAATTTTTTTCTTTTTAAACTGAGCCCGAAAATTAGCTAGAAAAATTTTAATTAAATTTTGTGAGTTTATTTTTTTAAACTTAAAAAAAGATAAAATAAAAATGATATTAAAAGACAAAATTTTAATTTTATTTTTCCTCTAAATTAAAAGTTACAACATATTTTATAAAAAAAAAAAGTAAGCACATAATGTGCATTTAATGTTCTGTTTTATTTCCATTAGTTGAGTTTTTTACTAGCATAGAAAAATAAAAAAAAAAGAAAAAGAAAAAAAATGCCTAAAATTTATATTTTCTATCTAAAATTATAATAATAAATTTTTAGTGTTGCTTCGACGTTTGGAATGCCAATTACCTTTTTGTTTTAATTCAAAAAAATGAATAGAACAAAAAATTAATTACAAAATCTGTTGTAAATATTTGCCAAATTCGATCGGAAATCGACTTTTGGCCAAAAATAACAAAACTTTATTTTTTTTCACTATTGAATAAATCACAAAAAAAATTATTGAATGAAATAAAAAAAAAAAAAAATATTTGCCATTTTACGATCACACTTCCTTGACTTGACCCAATTCCATTTAGCATATCCCCAAACTAATTTAAATTCCTAATCCAAAATTAGGCGCCAATTAAAGCCCATAAAATTAACTTGAATACGAATTGGATTAGGTAAACAAAAGACTAATTTTTTTTTTTTTGTTCTAGGCTTTTCCTCATACTAAATTTTGAGTGAAAATATTTTTCCGTGCTAAAGTGTCCATAAGAGAAATTCTTCAAATACTTTTTCATAAAAAATTTTTTACAATTTAAGTCAAATGACTCTCAAATTTTGTTTATTCTAAAAGTGACTTATGCAAAAAGGACACCAAAATTTATTAAATTTTTTTTTCTATTTTTTTTTCTCAACCAAGTAGTATTCACATAGTATCGTTAAATTGGAAAAAAAATGCAGTCCACAGTTTGACATTAATTTTCTATTCAAAGCATTTGAACAAAAAAAATGTTTCTCTTTTTATTCACTAATCGCTAAAATATATAATAAGCTAATAATCATAGTTTTATCAATTTATTAATAATATGCCAAAGTTGAAACCTTTTAAACCTTTAAAAGAGCAATTTTTTTTAATGTAATTGCTAATAAAATAAAATAAAAATATTTATTTTTGAAAGATATCAAAGATTAAAATAATATTTTTTTTTCTAAATTTAAATATGTTTTTTTTTTCCGTATGGATAAAGTTAGCTAATTTTAGAAAAAAAAATGGGTCATAAAGATTTAATTAAAATTTTTATTCAAATTTTTGTGTAATTTTAAAGGTCATTTTGAAAGATGAAGATAAATTAAAATGGCCGAGTTTATTTTAAAATTTATTTATAAAAAAAATAATGTTAGATATTTAGATCAATTTGGCTTTTGTTATTCTAAAGTGACAGGTTTATTGGACTCGCATATTAAAGCGCTTTTTGAGTTTTAGAATTTATTGGCTTTTAATAGGACACTAGTTCTACTAAACAGGTTAAATCGATACACTTGCTATTTAAATGTTTATCAATTGACCTGATTTTTAATTTTGATTTTTTGTTCTCTTTTTTGTTTTAGACCAGGTTTATTCTCTCAATATGAAAGATTTTTACAGAAATTTTTTTCTAAACATGAACGAAAACGAGCAAAGTTCAAACAAGTACGAAAATGTTATAAAATTGTTGGAGGAAATGCAAAACAGGCGCTCTGATCCATTTGTAAATGATGTTAAGTCAAAATCTGAGAATGACTTTGATGCAAAAATACTCGAGTATGACCAATTCGATAATCCATTTTTGTACAAGAGCAATTTTCATCATGGCAATTTGAACCGATTGTTTGTGGCGACGGACGGCGATTCACAGCCGTTTTTAAGCACGGACACTCAGTTGGAATTTTTGGGCAGTCTTAGAGTTTGGCAAGTAGCCGCCATTCTAATTGCATTTTTCATGTGTATAGGTGAAAAAATATTCATTTCTTTTTTGTTCAAAAAAAAAAAAATTTCTAACAAAAAATTTTTCTTTACAGCATTGGTGATATTTTTGTTCCGCAAGCTAAACAAGGCATTCACTCGCTACTCACCATCAGTTCTAGTTGCGAGCAGCAATCTTGAAAATTTGCGCGGCTGTTCGGTCAGCTCGTCCTATTCAAGCGACAGCACAAACCACCTATTGTCCAAAAATTTCTCCATGATGCCAAACCAAAAATATGACAAGAAAAATTTTTCTAATTTGAGAAAGCAGCTGGTCGAATTTGTATGATACTTAAGCCTTCAAATAGACCAATTTTTTGACCGATTTGGCAATTTTTTTTCCAACTAGTCGAATTTTAATTTTTTTCTTTAATTTATTAAAATAAAATATTAACAATAAAATTTATTTTTGGATTAATTACTTTTGAATAGATAAAACTAATTCAATAAAATAGTCCTAAGCGTACTGAGCTAATTTTTGATAATTAAATAGTCTAATCAGTCCATAGCAAACAAGCCTAATTTTTTTCTCTTTTTTTTTTGAGCAAACACCAAGAGTTTATCTTTGTTTGTAGAATAAATTAACACTAAGCTCTGCCCAGTGTTTCACCGGCCATTAAATTTAAATAATAATTAAGAATAGATAGAATTTTAGCTAAGCAAACACAGTACGACACATTTTTGCGCTTTAATTGCTCGCTACATAAATTTACTTAAAATCTAATCGATTGAAAAAAAAATTTAATTGAATTTGTTGTCTGATTTATGTTCTAGATTTCAAGTCGAGTAAATCCGCCAAGGGTTTAAATTTAAATAAAAAAAAGAAAAAAAAAGAGAGAGAGAGAGAGGGCTATTTTAATAATTAAAGAAGGTTTGAATTTTTTTCTAAAGCGAAAAATGTCTTTGCCAGCTGCATTCGAGTCCGATCACAAAGCCAAAGCTTTGGAGACCGAGATCAGAAGGCTTAGACTGGAGCTGTTAAAGCAAGAGCTTGACGACAAATTGCTCACACTAAGAGCTTATTTACAGCATAAAAAAAACAATCAGACAACAACAATTGCTACTACTGAAGCATCAGATAATAGAGAGGAAAAATCACGCTACTTGGGCAGTGTTTTGTTTGTAAAAGTGGCTGGTAATGTTCAAGTATGGCAACTTGTGCTCGTTTTGCTCATATTTTGGATGCTTTTAGGTTAAATTTAACAAATAAAAAAAATAAATATTTTGATTAAGAAGTTATTGTTTTGTTTTTAAGTTATCAGTGTTGGCTATATGAGAAGGTTTGCTATTTATAAAAGAGAAAAGTATAAAAAAGAGCTTTTGTTGAAGTTGAAACGACAGCAAAAATTCAAAAGTCAAAATGGACAAAACCTTTTGACAGAGAAGCATTTCAGTCAAGTAAACGAGGAAAAGTCCGAATTGAGCATAAAAGAGGCGAACATCAAACCAAATGCCATGCTATTTTCTAATCCGTCGTTTAATGACACAGCTGAGCAAAGCTCTGTGCCGTTCAGACACGATTTCACGCTCTATACAATTGAGGAAAATCAAGTGCTCAATAAATCATTCAATACAATTCGCAATAAACAATCTAATAATTTATCTGTATGTGCTAAATTGAGCAAATCGGATACAAATATTAATGGACTTGTAAAATAAATAAAAAAATTATTTTTATGTGTTTATTTAAATAAATAGGATTTTATTTGTCTATACTAGAAGAAAAAATAATAATTGTTAAAATTTTTTTAATTATCTATTTATAATAACTATTTTATTTGAATTAAATAAAGTTTATTTTTTGAAATTTTAGAAAAAATTTTAATCACTTTAATTGTTTTTAATAGTAGATTCTAAATAATTTCTATAAAAATTTTTACTTCACTTAATTTATGATTTTTCTTTTTTTAAATTATTTTTTTTATGGTAAAAATTTTGATTTTTTTTTTTTTTTACATAATTTTATAATTTTACATCGCCAGAATTGGCGTTAATTGAATCTAATAAATAAATAAATAAAATTGTAAATTTAAATATTGAAAGAAATTTTTTTTTCCTCAATAGACTAAGCAAAACATTTGGTCTGATCAGAAAAAAAATACGGCTTGTTCTTGGAAAAGTCAAATAATTCATTTTTTGTTGATCTTTTATACAGAATTTATTTATTTAAAAAAATTCAAAAAATTTTTATTTTTCAAAATTTCGAAAACAATTTTTTTTTATTAGTTTTTTTTCGAGGAAATTATGGATTTTTTTTTCACTAAATTTTACAAAAATTTTTGGGATTGCCATATTTTGCGTTAAAGTAAAAGTAAAATAAGGTGAATTCACCGTATCGTAGCTTAACTGTATTACAAAAATTTTTTTAATTTTATTCAAAAATTTAACCTTGTAAAAAATATGTGATACAAACATGAGGGTTTAAACGAAGCCATTCAGACAATTCCCGGGTTTTCCAAAAATTATTTTTTATTTGAAAAAACAATATCATAAAAAAACACAAATGACATGGTTGCAAGACATTGAAAATCAAGCAAAATTCATAATCCATGGTGAATCATTCTTCATTTTAAGTTACAAAACCATGGCGGGCAATGACGGGTACTACTCATCAAAGCGCCAAATCACTTTTTAAAAGTCTTGCCAATTCGATCAGTTGTAAGTCTTGATTAGAATAAATTTTTTTTTTTAATTTTCTAGAAGGGCTCAATTTTTTCTGCCTTAAAATTATTTTTTTTTTTTCATGAATAAAAAATGAAAAATTAAATTTATAAAATTCGCTTGTCCCAATAATAATGCATCAAGTGTTATTTGGCTTTGGTATTATTCAATTTTCACTTAAATTAAATTTTATTTGTTTGTTAGTTTGAGGGAAACCCTCTGGCTACTATGAATGGATCAGCGTCCTTCTTTTTAGCCGAGCGATAGAAAGAGCCAAATTTAAATAAGTTCCTAATAAAATAAAAGAGAAAATAAAAACCACAAAAATTATTGCATAAAAATTAAAATCTAAAAGGACTTGGTTTTCGTTTAAAATATGGCTAAAAACTATACTTCAAAACTAGCTTTTAATTAATGATTAATCAATAACCTATGTACAATCGACAATTTAATTTATAATAATTTAAAAAATTAAATTTTTTAAAAAAATTTTTAATTAAAATAAAATTCAAGGGGGTCTCAATAATTTTATTGACCTATGACTGATGTTTTGTTAACTTTGTTTTCAAAATTATTAATGTATTCCTTTTATTTTGATCCATCTCCGCAATATCCTTTAATTGTGACTAAGTAACGCTGTTAGTTGCAACTACCTAATGCATGGAGTAAGCTTAGGATTTAGCTATGCAAAATTTAAACATTTCATTTTATTCCACTTTTTTGAATCAACTTCCCAGATTATGAAGCCTCATTTACTCATTTTACAATAGAAAATTATCCTTCGAGTCAAAATTCAATTTTTTTTTCTTATTAACAAATATGCTTATTTTGGACTATGAAATTTAAAAATTTTAAATTAAATTTTTTTTTAAATAAATAAATTTTTATTAATCATTTGAAATAAAAAAAATTAAAAATAAATTAAAAAAATCAATCATAAATATTTACTAATTGGTAACAGCGCTAAGGTTGTAAGTATTATAGCTAAGCGCATTTTTAAAATTGTTCGAGTTGACTTTAACGGCAACATTGTAGTTGATAATGGATGATTGCGGCTTCGATTTAGGACCTTTTTGAGGAGTGAACAATTTTCCACTTGAATTTACAATTTGTTTAGTCGGCTTAAAGTTGCTAATCGGTTTATACTGATCAGTCATATGACCTGGAAATTTGGAAAAAAATCCATCAACATTGGCCATCTATTTTAATTAAATTATTTTTTCACTTTTTCACTAAATAAAATTTAACTTACTGATTTAGGCGGAGATGAGTATTTAAATGTTTTCATATCGGTTAAGCTTTTTGATTTAGATTTTTCTTTGAAAACAGCTCCGTCTTTTTCTGTCAAATAGGGATTTTTTTCAAAAAAAACTTTTTGATATATTCCAGTCTTGAACGAAGCGCCCAATACTGCTTTTTTGTGTCGTTCGCCTTCTTCCTATTTTAAAGAAAAAAACATTTAATCAAAAAAAAAAAAAATTATTTTTTTTATTAACTTTTGCTATTTTGTCCGGATTATCATATTTATCACTTTTATATTCTGGATATTTTTCTAAACCAACTGTTGAATAGCTAGAATTTGATTTAAAATTGACACATTTTTTTTAAAATAAATAAAAAAAATTTTTTGTTTTGTACCCATAGCCAGTTCCTTTTTTTGATGGATTTGTTTTTACATTGGGCTTTTGAGATTCATATGGTTTTTTCTCTCTTTCTTTGGGAGAAAAATAGTCTACTTTCCCGCCAAATGTACCTGTGTATGAACCAAGTCCATCTCTTTTTTTTAAAATGAAATAAAAATTAAAAATTAATTTCTCTCTTGAGAATAGAATTCTCACGGTTTTTTTTCACCGTGAAAATTAATAAAAGGCTTATCGGTGATATTTTTTTTCTTTTCAAGGATGCGCTCTTTTCGCCTAAGACTAATCGGATCCGAATAGGCCTCCTTTTCGAATACCCTAGGAAAAGGCTTGGTAAAGTAGCCGTCTTGCAGTCCAGTCACTCGGTCCTTGATGCCACCAGGCATCATTTGCTTGCCTTTTCCAGCTGCTTCATTGAAAGTGACTTCGGATAGACAAAAATTAGTTTTTTTTTTATCAATTTAGAATATGGGTGATAGATAACATTTTGAAGAGGGCATGTAGGGATCTTGAACTGTGATGTAGCTCATTTCCTGGAATAGACCCACTCGGTTCATGTCGTTTCTAATCTCGTATTTGGCCATTTTTTTCTGTCAAATTTAAATTTAAAACTATTAAAACTAGGATGCGGAAATGACAATTTTTAAAATTAAAAGAGAATAATGTTTATTTAAAGCTCTCATGAAATAAACGAAACAAAAAAAAAAGCTCAGAAGAAAATGATTATAATCACTTTTTTTAATAAAACTGGTTTCCATAGAAAATTTCCTCGACTATTTGCTAGCTTAAATCTTGAATAACTCCTTTTAAAACATATCATATAATTTTTAAAAAATAATAACTAGGCAACAAAAAAAATGATTTTGAAAATTGTTAAATTGGTTTTAGCTCTTTTTTTTTTCAAGGTCTATTTTTTTAAAATTAAATTATTCATTTATTTTTTTGTATAAATTTATAAATAGGAAGAATTTTTTTTCTACTAAAATGAATATGATATTTAAATGGACTCAGATGCTACAATAGTCTTAATTATTTCCCTTTTGATTACTTTTTTCAATGTGGTCTTCATTAGTTCGGTATTTGTATTTTTTTGTTGTTGTATTGACGTTATCGATTTAAAACAAAAAAAAATAATAACTAATGAAATAGGATCAATAGACAATGATGTTGATTTAGAGCTTTTAAATAGTCAAATAAAAAAGAATTGAGTTTTGAATTTTTATTTTATTCTGTTTTGTTTTAAAATTGATTTACATTGTTTGTATTAAAATAAAATTTTCTAATGAAAAATTCTTGACACTTATTTTTAAGAATTCGAGTCTGCTTAAGATTGACTGGTGACAAAATTCACTTTTTTAGAACGAGTTAATTGTTTTGATTTTGTTTTTTTCAAATAAACTACTTGAACTAGTTTTTTTGTAGCTTTTTATCAAATTTTTAGCAGTTCAAAATAATTTTTTTACTTAAAAATTTCAGTAAAGATTGATAAGAAAAGAAATTTACTTTTATTGGAAACTCTAAAAGAAAGGCGAGAGCGTGGAGATCTGATTCAATTTTATAAAATTCAAAACAAATGTATATTCATGTCAATTGGTATTATGATGTGGAACTTATGAGTTCAGTTAATAATGAACGACCTAGTAGAGGAGTAAGGGGAGCAAAGCATCGCATTCGCTCTCAGCTACTACCGAGTAGTCAACAAATGGAATGTGTTGCCAACGTCAGTTGTCACAGCAAGTTCGATTAACCAGTTCAAAAACAGACTGGATAATGTCGGTAGAAATAATAAAAAATGAATCTATAAAGTCTACTATAGCGGAACTAATTTAGTCTTCCTGCTTTGTCATTTTAGATTAACTAAATTGACCATAGAATATAAACTATTATTATTATTATTATTATTATTATTAATTGCAGCAAAGTAATGTTCAAATTAAATTTTTTTTCCTATCAAAAATTCATACATTAAGTAGATTTTAAAAAATGAATAAAATCAATATTTTTTTGATGAATCAAGCCAAATTAAGTTTTGTTTAAATATTGACACAATTTTATTTAAATACAAATATATTTAATAATATTTTTTTTTCAATAGATATAAATAAAAAAATTAGAGATTAAAGACTTATAATATTTTAATATAACTAATTTTGTAAATTCCCAACAAATTTAAAAAAAATAAACAAATTTATTCAACCAAAAAAAAAAATTTATAAAATAAATTTTTTGTTAAAATTTACATTTTATACAAAATTATTTTTTTTGTGCAGCTGTTCGGACAAAAACTTAAACTTTTTCTTTTTCATTAAAACGTAGCAATATACGTTTGGATTTGGTAAACAATATTTTATCCATGTTTTCTTTTATTTGAATTGTCTAAAACTTCAATCGAAAAGAAAGTGGTTGATTAAGAACCAGTATTAATCTGCAAAAAAATTTACTGGTCTCCATGATTGATTTCTAATGCTTTTGTTTGTTTATAAGTGAAACAGGTAAAACAGAGCCAATGCAAAGGTGAAAAGCTTTGTTTTAGATAATCTGTAGACGGTCAAGTGCGTTTTTAGATTTAATAATTGAAAGATTACTGTAAAAAAATAAAAAATGGAAAATAGAGCGTAGATATTTCAAAAAAAATTTTTTAATTTATCGAGTTTTTAATATGATAATCATTAAAAAAATAATTTGAAAATTTAAAATTGCTAAAAAGTGAATTGAAAATTTTTTTTTGAAGTTTTAAATTTTTTAGATGCTGTGAATTTCATATAAATGCAACAACTAAGTTGCATTATATTTTTATTGAGTAAATTTTGATTTATCAAAAAAGGAAATTTGAAATTAAGAATTTGTGACTGAAAAAAATATTTGAAACATCGCACTTTTTCAATATTATTTCAAAATTGAATACATTTTGTAATTCAAACACAAAAAATCAAACCTTATTAATTTTTACTTTTTTTTCAATTTATTTTTCCTCAAAAAATATTAAATTAAATTTTTTTAAGTGTCAAAAAAATCTTATATTTTCCGAAAAAAAAAATTCTAAATTATTTTCAAAATTCATTTTCATTTTTAAAGGTCAATGTGCAAAAAGATTTTCCGCAGAGTTGTATAAAAGTCGCAAGTCTCAAGTCAAGTCCGAGTCCGGACTTTTTTATTTTTTTTGAAAAAGTCCGAGCTGTAGACTTTAGTTTTTTTTTTCAAAAAAAAAGAATGAATGAAAAAGTTTAGGGACGTGGCAAGAAAAAGAAAATTCTTTTAGCAATGAATCTATTCCATGTAGCTCAAATCAACCAACAAAAAATTCAAGACCACTGAGTACAGT